>JAJHIY020000502.1:10000-22500 GCA_022114975.2 Lampris megalopsis | reverse complement strand
TCCCCTGTCCAAAGGTGTCCCCCAGGGTTCAGTGCTTGATCCTCTCCTGTTCATTCTTTACATGGCCCCCCTTGGTCACATCATATGTCATCATGGTCTCCACTTCCACTGCTACACCGATGACGTCTCACTCTACATCTCCACTATATCCATCACCACTACAACTTACTCCAGTCTGACCAACTGTCTCACTGAAATTAAGTCATGGATGCAGGCCATCTTCCTCGAATTAAATTGTGATAAAGCTAGCATGATCATCATCAGTCCCAAATCCCTTACCAAAACCATTCACATCTTCTGCCTCACCATCAATAACTCCACTCTGTCTCCTTCCCCACACATCTACAACCTCGGAATCACAGTAGCCTCTCTCCTGCCGCCCAGTGACTGCTGTGATAGGCTCCAGCATCCCGCGACCCCAACTGGGATAAGCGGTTTAGATAATGGATGGATGAAATGCTAAAATGAGAACAATAGGGACTGATATTTTATGAACATGCCATTTCAACATTAGAGAACTGTGACCCCATACAAAAAGTGAGATGGAGAGTGCCACCTCAGATTAGTAAGAATGCCTATGGTGTCACTGGAAAATTCCAAATTTTGTCCAAAATACCGCTCTCAACTTGAGAATTTCTTTTCAGACTGTCCCCGTCACATAGTAAGTACACTGATGTCAGTCATTGATTCCACAAACCACAAGAGAAGAAATTTACACATTGCCTTCTGCATTCAACATCCCCATATCTTTCTGCACAAAACAAACTGCTGTGCTGCTTAACATCAACCCAGCCACCATGTGCAACCTCAGCCCCAGTGGAGCTAATGATTCGTCGATTCGCAACTTGGAAAAAAAAAAGGTCTTAAGATCAAACTGCCATTTCATTTGGGGGATGTGGTGACCACCGGGGTTTTCTTTTCCTGATTGTAATCTTTAAAGGAGGTCGTTTGCTGTTTGACTCATTTCACACCAGACTCAGTGGCTTGGTGCCGTCACAGGAGGCTTTCTGAAAAGCTTGCATTTCCTGTCTGTGAGTTGTTTCACAGGCTCCGAGTTGACGGTACTCAAGAAAGAAAGAAAAAAAAAGAACAACAAAAAACAAAATACGTCATTCGACAATCTTTTTCCTAGGTGTCTTTGCTAGGGTAATTTTATCGTGGACTCCTTTGCACAATACTGTAGCTTCACTGAAACCGTTCTTCACTGTGGTGGTGTGAAACCCAATAGCTGTTCAGAATCAGTGTCTCCACCTTTTTTTGGGGGGGGGGGTCATTATGTACAGCTATGGTTAACTAAGTTCACAACCTTTGAAAAGTAAGGTTAAAAAAAAGCAGAGCAGTGATAAAAGTTTTATTTTAGTGTCATGCACAAACCATTTACTGAACTGTGTGTGACCGACTCCTCCCCCCGCCCCCACCCCCAGACGCCGTGAACTTCCCCCTTTCTGGTCCACATTCTCATATCACACACACTCTTCTTCACTCTTTCCAATTTCCTACAGCCTGGGAGAACTTAACCCCCCCCCCCCCTCCCCATGACTCACCTCTCGGGCCTGCACTAGTCAGCAGAAAGCTGTACAGCCATGCCATGCTGCGGTCGGGCCTGCTGTACCCCCCCCATCCACACACACACACACAAAGACTCTAGCCCTTCTGTTCTTTGATGGTCCCATAAATTCTGGAGTGTTTAACTCTTTTGGATGCTCTAATCCTTCTTCCAGTAAGCCTTTTTTTATTTTTACGGGAGAGAGAAAAAAAAAAGAAGAAGAAAAAAAACCTCCACCAGATTGTTATCAGGATCATTACTCACCTTCCCCCCCCCCCCCTGCTTTTCAAGGCTGTTCTGGTAACAGATGCCTCTCGGTTCATAACGGCATCTTCTGTTGCTGGATCCGTGTTTACTTTCTCAGTGCAGGATAGAGAAGGATGTCCTCGAGTTTGTCCGCGACAGGCTTCGCTTTCTGTGATTTGATGACTTTTTCTTTTTCTCATGTGGGCTAGTTTTATACCGAGGCTCGATGCCGGATTGTAGGCCACGGTTCCTCGGTATCAACACAGTGAGTCACTCGCGGGTTCTTTCTGTTTGGGCTCCCGTCCAGCGAACGCGGCGGGGGGCACCGCCTGACAATCGAGCGGGCTCCTGGATCCGAATCCACCCGCTGCCTGTCATCGCCACTCGGATGCGTGTAGCCTTTTTGCAAGTCTTCAGTGTCTTTTGACTGATCTGGCTCGGACATTAAGGCGCGGGTATGATTGCCGCCGTTCGGAGAAGCGCTTACAAGGGTCACGTTCAAAGCGTGGAGACGAACTTGACGGAACGCAGCGGTGAACCAGCGATGTTTAAAAACCAAGTGGTTGTGCACATCAGGGATGTCCCGGTTCAATTAAGCCTACGGCTTTGTCCAAAGCAGCAAAAGCATCCGAGTCTCTCTGGTGCACAACTTTTCTGCCATTTTGTAAATTCTGCTCCTCCTTCTCCTCCCGTTCCTGAGTAACACATTTTTCATGGCAGAAACTATTTGCTGTGTCAGAGTCGGCTGTGAGGGGGAATGATTAACAGACCGAGTCCTCTCATCCTCTGTGGGCCCCCCCCCCCGCCTCCAACCCCAACTACCCCCCAATCCCCCCAAGTCCATTTGTTTCTTTTGTCTTAAATTGAGTACAGGCTTCCCTCAGTCAGATCAGAGACTTGGCTGTTTGTGGACAGTTGGATGAGGCCATCACACACACACACACAAATGCACGCACATGCACACTCGCACGCACACACACACACACGATGCCGTTAGCCCTGTCAGGACTTGGGTGGCCTGGGTTTCCACTGCTCCGGGAGGTCTACTGTGTAGGGGGAGAAGGTAGACGCTACCATCTAAGCCAGACATTACAAATCTAAGGTGGCTCAAATTATTCCCAGTCTCCATCTTCTGAGTGAAGACAGATAGGGGCGCCACTCATGCGCTCCCTTCCTGGAAACCCAAGGCAGGGGCAGTAAGTACCCTCCCGAGATCGTTTCTCACCTCTGTAAACCGTGAGTTAACTGCAAAGAAAAGGGCACACACAGCCTCCGTCACCAAACTCTAATGGGTTGCACATGCCGCAACAACCGCCGTTTTACTGTAGCATCCTCCGCGAAGCCATGCGCACGTTGGGCAATCCGGTTTGCCCCTGCGTCTTGTAAAGTCATGTTGCTCTGTAACCTGCGTGGGAGGGGGAGCGAACGCGGAGCGAAACAAAGAGCGGCGGATGGATCAAACGCACACTCGCTCCGCGTGCGTTAATTGGTTCAGTTAAAAGTGCTTTTTTTGATCTCCGCTTCATCATCATCATCATCCTTCCCCCTCTTTTTACTGCCGAGGAGTCATCCCAGGCTATGTGCCAGTCCACGCTGGAAGATTCCCGGATGTGGAAGCTCCTTTTACTGTCCTCGCTGCAACGCCCCCCCACCAGCCCCCCACCCCGAGCTGCTCTTTGTCCTCCCCAGGGGGTCTCTTTCATTGACATAGGCCTTCAGTTTTCTACCGGGGGCTGCTCGGTGAGAGATACAAGCTCAAGTTCTAGTTTGACACGAGGTTCAGAATGAGGCCTGATGGTGGTTGTGTATCGGACTGTTGCAGTGGGGAAAATGGCCAAGCTCAAGCAACAGAAGGAGAATGCGGCCTTCAATACAAAAATACATAGAGGAGAAAGGTGCAACAACCTCAGCTAGGGAAAATGTAATCTATTTTATTTGTTAATCATGTGAAAAACATGGGACGGCACGGCGGCGCAGTGGTTAGCTCGGTTGCCTCACAGCAAGAAGGTCCTGGATTCGAACCCTGGGGTAGTCCAACCTTGGGGGGTCATCCCAGGTCGCCCTCTGTGTGGCGGTTGCATGTTCTCCCCGTGTCTGCGTGGGTTTCCTTCGGGGGCTCCGGTTTCCTCCCACAGTCCGAAGACATATAGGTCAGGTGAATCGGCCGTGCTAAATTGTCCCGAGGAATGAATGGGTCGGCCCTGTGACGGCCTGGCGGTCTGTCCAGGGTGTCTCCCCGCCTGCCGCCCAGTGACTGCTGGGATCGGCTCCGGCATCCCCGAGACCCTGTGTAAGGATAAGCGGTTTGGATGATGGATGGATGAAAAACACGATGTTTTGGTCAGGATGACCTTCGTCAGACCTTCCGCATGTTTACTGGATTGTGAAATCAAAATTATAACGTGCAGTGGGAAGATAATGATGATGATGATGATGATAATATCAGTTTTCTTTTAAGTGCCGTGATAAAGGCACCATCTTGAGTTGAAACATGTTGCCGTCTTAATATGCTCTATTATGAACAAGCCGGTTGAAAAGGGCTTTTTAGTTTTTTGATACCACAAGAGTTGCCTTGGGTTTTTGTTTTTTCTGTCTTTTTCTGATCGTTGATCGTCTCACTAAAGAGCACCTTCTGGTTTTTATTTTCACATTTTTTTTAGTAGCTGCGGGGAACACTTGGCAGTTTTGTTGAAGATTTTTTTGAGCTCTAGTCATTATTCAGGAAGTAAACCGTTCCAGGTCGATTCCAGAAATGACATTTATCAATTTATTTAATAAAAAAAAAATCCTGCCATAGGATGGACTGAATCTAAGTTGAACAGATCCTAACCATAAAAGCTTATATCAGCGATATTTTAGGATGTTTACAACCCATAAACAAAGGAAGGATGATAAGTCTTCAAGTTTATTGTCGTGTCCAACTACTCATCAACCTGCAAGAGAAGCTCGCAAATCCTAATTCGACCAGCCGCCAACAGAGGCATCACAGACTGCCGCCCTAATTTCCAACTTCAGCGTGAGGCACCGCCGAGACCGGACAGAGGAGCGGCACGGGGGGTCAAGACGCGGTGGACAGAGTTGACCGGCGAGGGCATCACTGCTCATCCGCGGCAAGCGCTTGTGTCGTTTGATTGACAGGCCTCCGGATCTAACCTTCACCGAACTGTGTCGAGGACAGCGGGAGCGGGGCTGAAGGGCGTAGCGCTTGTCAGCTCCGCTAACCCTCACTCATTGAGAGCCACTACCGGTCACATGTCGGCGTTAGGGCGCGAGGCGTTGTTTTCAACGCAAGATAAAGGTTGGATGGTGGTTGACACAGTTAGAGAGAGAAAGAGGAAGAGAGTTTCTGATGTTTTGCGTTGTTAGTTTGGAAAACATTGTTAACTTGTGGAGTCGCCCAACAGAATCCGTGAGAAGTAACGTCATTGGGTAGACTACCCAGGCAGTTTTGACAAGGCTTGTGAGACGTCTCCATACTGACGGTGGTGATTTGGCAGCTGACTGGCTGAATGGCAGTACAGTAAAACAATAAAAACGAGGGAGGGGCAATAAAGACCAAGGAACAAAAGGATGATTGAGGCTGTCAGGTATTAAAAAGAGGAGTGCTCCATTTATCATCTTATTGCTCCATGATATTCTTATTGCTGCTAGTGTCTATGCAGGAGCAAAGCGTCCACCCCCACCCAGGGGTGGTGGTGTCATTGTTTAAACCAGGACTTGTGAACTGGGAAATAGGCCAGCGACAAACCAGAATGGGACTGCACCGCCACCAAAACAGTATTTCCAAACGCCTGCTTGTATTATAGCCCGACCCAGCTACCAGACAGGAGACATAAACACACCACCGGTTTAAATATGGAAATCCACCAGGCCTGCGAGATGTTTCGACTCTGATCTCACTCTTTCCACACTCCCTACCAATCCTCGGACTGACACCGTTGCCGCACAACCTATGACCTCCGTTTCCGGCCTCCCGATTGGTTAAAAGCACTGTCAGAACGTCAGCCGTTCCCCTGTTGTTAAAGGGCTTTTACAGAGGTGCTCTGAGCTCTATTGAAATCTGAAGTGGTGAGTAATGGAAGGGGCTTGTGAGAACCAGCATCAGGGGCCATTTGTGGTTAAACATGAACATGTCGCCACATTCCTCCATGCCTTTTCCCATCAGTGATCCCCCTCCCCCCTCCCCTCCCCTCCTCAGCCCGTCCTTGCCAACCCCCCCCCCCCAGGGCGCGACGGCACATTCCTTCTCTCCTATCAATAGATGGGGGGATGGTAATTTAGCTCTTCATAGCAAATAGGCAAAAGCAGAACTGTTGGCAGTGATCACTGAGGCAGCTGAAGGGTGATTAACCAAACTGGCATCTGTTATTCAGCCGACTTTGAAAACCATTTAGGTGAAACTTTTGATTTGTGTGGTTGCGTGGTAAGACTAGTTTTTCTTCCCCAGCTGAAGGAATGATGACTAAGTTTGTTTATCACCCAAGACACCGAGATTTTTAGGAGTCATCCATTAGAGCAAGGAATGAATGAGCCTCTTAAAACTCGATCCTGATCATTTCGAAAAGAAAAAAAAAGAAGAAAAGACTATTCACCCCTTAGACAGCTTTTGGGTTTTCCCTGAATTGCTCTAAGCAAATTGCCTCCTGCTGCAAACACAGTATCTTCTATTTAACGTGTCTGAGTTCATGACCTGTGATTCATGATGCAACATTACACTCGTGTCATGTAGTCGGTCGACAATGTCGGTGCAACTGTGTCAAATTTGCACAATTCGGGTGTTTTACTTTACTAGCTGGGCTGCACTGACCTGAGAGAGAATATACAGTCATTTCAGACTGTGTGTTGAGACCTCTGGGAGCCCTAGGAAGATTTCAAATGCAGGTTCACGCCACAGAAAATGTCACAGCACCCCCTACTGTTGACAGTGTTTGCTCATTGAATCCAAAAATGCAAACCTTTCCACTCCTCATTTGACGGTTGTTGTTCTGTTTCTCACACTCTGGGGGAAAAAAAACAGATATACCATTTTTAGAATCATTCAGGAGTTTTGTGTTTACTCATGGGTATATTCCACATTTTGTACAGCAACAGCCAGATATCAGCTCTCAAAATAACCGGGGCATGGTTTGACACGAGTGCCACGTGCACTTTTCCTTCATTGCAAATCCACCCCACTGAGCGGAGGGCCAATGACGGGGGCTATTACATGGTTATTCAGTGGGAGCACTTACTTCACGGCCCTGATCTCCGATTGCTTTGTCTTAATTGCATTATTCCCTCCCAGGGTGCCGGAGATTGCTTTATTGGCGCACTGGCGTTCTACATGGCTCATTATCCTTCCATGCCTCTGGAGGAGATGGCGAGGAGAGCCAATCAGGTGGCGGCAGTGAGCGTGCAGGCGGTCGGCACACAGACGTCTTACCCCTTTAAAAAGGATCTCCAAGATGAACTGTTCTAAAAGGTAACCCAGAGAACAAAATGTCCACTTCCGGGACTGCAAATTGGTGCATGCACTAGTTAATATGGACCAGTCTGGAGTGGATTCTCCTGACTTGAGAACTGTCTTAAATTCATACATGTGTTGGATTTTGAGCAGGAAATTATCCCACTGCCTTGCTCTCAGGGAAACTGGATAACAATGAATTCAGATTAAGAGCCACATCGATCCTTACTCTTTAAAGCAATATAATGTAACACTATTGAATGCTATTCAGTAATGTATCAATAATAATTTAATAATGCTAATAAAAATCTGCCAAAGACGCTATAGGTTTCATAATTTCTAACAATCATAGGAATTTACACCACTATAATTACAATAGTACTTTAAATACATGCACTAGTCGACATGATCATTTTCCATTTTTTCACGTATTTTTTTGTTTAAAAAAAACCCCATCTTATATAAAGTCATCATTGCTCCTTTTAATATAGAAAGCTAGGTACACAATCGCCTTTTGTTCTGAAACAAGCTTCCCCGAGTACATGTTCTGCAGACATGCTTCTCAAAACCTTTAGTTGCCGTGTTTTGATATTCTAAGTTATACCCAAGGAAGGATCAGAATCAGTTTCAATAAAAAAAAAAAAAAATTAATGAACAGAACAACTGTGTCGACCCATACAGTGATGCAATTATTTACTCCTATTACAACATTCACTGGCTAACAGCACTGTTTGAAGGTAGGTGTGTTGGAAATCACACAGACTTAACCTTTACACATTGAGCAATCGTTTCCTGTTGGCAGAGAAGTACACAGAAATTTGCTTGAAGTTCTGTCCTTCATTTTAGTCATCCTGATTTTTTTTTCTTCCTTCCCGGCAAGGAGGCCAGGGAGCCTTCCGGATGATCTCGCAAAAAAAAATCTTCTGAAGATGTGTGTCAAACTGGCAAGACGATCATTACACTTCATTTAGAGTCCATGACAGATGAATAATTTCATTATATGTTATATGTCCTTCTGGTGTCCTAAATCGATCTGATCTTCCTCTTTTCAAAGAATAGGACATGCTTCCCCACTGAAAAGATAAAAGAGGATTTCTCATTTAGATGCAGAACAATCAGAAGATCCGATACTACTTTAAGGGGACTTCTATGAAAGGAGAGTGAGCCCATTTTACAGTGTGGGCAGACGTGTCTGTAGCAGCCCAGCTTAACAGGATGGACCTGACATGAGTTTGTTAGGATGCAGGAGAAATTTCCAGTTACTGAACTTTTTTTTTTTTCCTTTCGAAGAAACATTTATAAGCAGTACCTGCCGAGCTCATTTGGTGAAGTATGGGATTTGACCCCCACTTGAATCAAAACTGTATGTACCCTCTGAAATCTGCTCTGGTCCCACACACTGCTACTTCTACTATTTTATTATTAGTGATATTTATTACTATTATTTATTGCTATTATCAATTCTATTGTATGACTGCTGCACAAATAAACTTGCCTTGCCTTAATTGTACGCTTGTTTTAATTCACTTGCATCTATTCATTTATTCTTCTTTTAATTCTTTCTGCTGTTGTAGCACCTACATTTCCCAGTCTGGGGATTAATAAAGTTAATCTAGAAGTAGTGTGTAGCACTTTTAAAGTTGTAACCTTCCATTGCATGGCACATTTTGTTGCAAAAAAAGTTGTGCAGATCCTACGTACAATCCCCACAAAATACACATTTAGTTGCTTTAGACTTTCAGTCTAAGGCAACAATTGCCGGGATGACAGAGAGTCTAAATTGTAGTTTGTCCCTTTATTTCAGTAAGACTACGTTTTTGATATTGACGCTAATCATATCTGTATGAGGTGTCAGTTGTCTGTGTGGACAAATGTGGTTTGTCACAGCTTACCAAATGGGTCATGCTTGCGCAGCACAAGTTTCTCTCTGAGACGGTTCCTCTTGGTGTTGAAGCAATAGCCTGTTCCTGCAGCACTCATCATTTGCACCAGGATTGTCCTGGGAGAGGATAAAGTTACAAAGATCACTGACACCTCATGACAAGAGCCACACAATATACAGAACAACACACAAGAGCTGGGCAAGACATCGTGGTGTGATATGAGACTAAATATAGTCTGGGGTTTTGGTTATCGTAATATCTTCGTACAACTTAAAACGTCATTCCCTGGTCTCACAGGCGGCATTAAAGTGAAACAATTTTCTAAACTTATTGAACTGTTTTAGATGAGTGATATGAACAATTCAGGCCGTTACCTGCTTGGTCATTATATCTGCATTATTAATGATAATTTTTCTTCATTTTCATGTGTGTAAATATCTCATGAAAGCACTTATTGTCATCCCCAAAATACCATCACATAATAGGGGTATTGCATCAAAAAACGTATTTTGTCAATATCGCCCAGCCTTACATGACATCCAGGGTTATTGGTTACAAATAGGTTATTGGTTACAAATAGGTAAATCAGTTGGGATTAACTCACTATCACAGTTTACACTCCCACTGAAAAATTCTATTTAGACTTTTTGATTGCAAACAATGCCAACTGATATGTGAGCTTAAAGTCACTTACTTGGCTTTCGCCTTGGCCACTGATACATGAAAAACAAAGAATATTTTGTTAGGGAAAAAAAGAAAAGCAGATTAACACAAGTGAATTATACTCACGCATTTGGCAGATGCTTTTATCCAAAGTGACTAACAAAAGAGTCAGTGATTAGCAGCTAAATTTGAGTAGTACTAACTGACGTCATAAAGTACTACAAAACAATATAGTCAAGAATGCATGTGATGTGAAGTGCATTCAGGTGAGATGTACTTGTCAACTTGCAGGTGACAACACACATTAAATCAGTTAACCTATCATGGCCAATTTATGCTATCCCACTGCAGCCGCTCAAATACACAGCAAGCTACTCCAAGGAGTTGAATCAAGTGCAACTGGACTTGGTTATATATCCGTGAAGGCGTTTCGCCTCTCATCCAAGAGGCTTCATCAGTTCGTGCCTTTCTGACTAGACCAAGCTGTTCGAAAGGCACGAACTGATGAAGCCTCTTGGATGAGAGGCGAAACGTCTTCACGGATATATAACCAAGTCCAGTTGCACTTGATTCAATTCCTTTGGATAACTATGACCTGGATGAATGAGAACATTCACAGACACAGCAAGCTACTCAACAGAGAAAGTGTCATATGATCATACACAGACAACCCCAAATTCCAGTTGACACTGACACCAACAGGTAATGTTAACTGACGTGAAAGGTCAATCCAAGCCTTACAGGTGATGTATCAAGGATAATACGAAAGGGTATTATGGGTTCAGTTGGGTCCCAGTTTGTGGTTGTGACTGCACGTAATCTGGTCTATTTTTTAGAAAAAAATAAATAGGCTAGTTGGATACCCACGATACAATTTCGACTTCCCCTGAGTGGAAGTCAGTTTTGAAAACTGAAAATAGATTCTCCTCTTAACTTTTCTTCCTGTCCTTATTCTAAAATTGCCTTGGTTAAGTCTAATTTGAGGATCTGGAAGCAATTCCGAAACCATTTTGGTCTACATACCTTTTCTTTCTTAGCTCCAATATCAGCTAATCCAGTTTTTCATCCCTCTCTGATTGATAGAGCGATCTCCTTGAGGTCCAACTCTGGCATTGAGACATTTGGTGACCTATATATTGACAATACCTTTGCATCCTTTCAGCAGCTCTCTGAAAAGCTCTCTCTCTCTCTCTAAAGTTCCCTTTACCCAGACAGCTTTTTTTTTTAGGAGCCTAAAAATCCACAGCTTTGTTTGTAATTTCAGCTCCCATTTCCCAATCTCCCAGAGGCCTCATCTATTGACTCTTTCTTAACCCCATTTCCTTTCACAAAGGGTATGATCTCACATCTGTATGATCTTATCAACTCATTGCGTCCAGCCTCATTACATAACATAAAAACTCAATGGGAGGAGGATCTGCAGGAGGCGATCTCAAAGGACGTGTGGGATGTTATTCCGTGTCGGGTTCACTCCTCATCTATGGTCTGACCCAATGCAAAACCCTTCACCGTACATAAGTCACTAAAGTCAGGCTTTCTAGGCTTTATGATGATTTTCACCCTACGTGTGATAGATTTGAACCAACAGCGATTATGGCATTGTTTGGGATTCCGCCTCCCAATCTGCTGCTTTCAAAACATAAAGCAGACTTTGTAGCACTTGTTACCTTATTAGCCAGGCAACTGATTTTACTGAGGTGGAAATCACCTGCACCCCTCCCTCATTCTTCATGGATCAAGAACATTTTGTACTTCGTTACAGTGGAAAAAAAATAGTTGTTCTACAAATGGTTCTCTTGACAAATTTAATAAAACATGGGGACCTTTATTGCACATACTGAGGGACTGGTGTTTGCTGCTATTCCGGAGTATCAGCTTTAACTGAATGTTTCCAACCACTTTAATGCACCTTTGGTGGGTATATTTTTGTTTTTTGTTTCTATCATGTGAATGCTGAATTTCTCTTTAATTTTCATATGGGGACCAACGTGTACATTTTTTTTCTCTCTATATTGTTTTCTTTTGATGTTAGATATGTCTCTATCTACTGCATTGTTCAAATGTTTGGATTAGGTTCTACATTCACGTTCTGCTTCTCTCGATGTGCGTTATACTTGACACAACATTGAAACTTGAAAAGTTAACTTTCTGTT
Source organism: Lampris megalopsis (assembly GCA_022114975.2). NCBI lineage: Eukaryota > Metazoa > Chordata > Actinopteri > Lampriformes > Lampridae > Lampris > Lampris megalopsis. The sequence goes on along the minus strand of JAJHIY020000502.1, from coordinate 10,566 downwards.
GCTGAAAATCTAATAAACAAATTTCAAGAAAAAAAAAGAAACCGGAAAATAGTTCACATACATTTAGCACCCTCTTCTACACCTTTTCGTCTCGATGGAACATAAACACGAAGAACTGCTCCGTTAGAAGCAACATTTTCATCATTTCACGCCACACAGACCCCCAGAAATACGTAGGTGTATATAAATATCAACATGTTTGCTCAGCTGCTTATTTAGGATAACATGTTCTCTCTGAAAATGTCACAAGTTTAAAAAAAAAAACTACCAAAATTCATCACCCGATTTTAGCCAAACGCTATTTAGCCAAATAGCCAGCATTTAAGGCAGGGAAGTCTGAGGGGACAACGGTTAACAATGGGATGCTTCGTTTAAAATAGTAATAACGCTTGGGCTTGTTTTCCTAGTTATTTATTCGTGGACTTCGGTGGAATGGGGGTCGTGGATGGGACCCAACACAATTTAGGGTTTAGATTAGAACGAGTTTCTGTTGGACTTCTGCGAGGAATGGGCAGATCTGCTGCTCGTTCACATGAAGGGCCGGCGTCCCCATCAGGTTAGCGTTA
>JAJHIY020000502.1:0-5000 GCA_022114975.2 Lampris megalopsis | reverse complement strand
TAGAGACAGGGAGAGGTAGAGACAGGGAGAGAGAGAGAGAGACAGGGAGAAAGAGAGACAGGGAAAGAGAGAGAGAGTGAGGGAGAGAGACAGGGAGAGGGGGGGAGAGAGAGACAGGGAGAGAGAGAGAGAGACAGGGAGAAAGAGAGGGAGAGACAGGGAGAAAGAGAGCCAGGGAGAGGGGGAGAGAGAGAGAGACAGGGAGAGAGAGATAGAGCTAGGGAGAGAGAGAGACAGGGAAAGAGAGAGAGAGTGAGGGAGAGAGACAGGGAGAGGGGGAGAGGGGGAGAGAGAGAGAGACAGGGAGAAAGAGAGACAGGGAGAGGGGGAGAGAGAGAGAGAGAGAGAGAGGTAGAGACAGGGAGAGAGGGAGATTGAGACAGAGAGAGACAGGAGAAAGGGAGAGAGAGAGACAGGGAAAGAGAGAGAGAGTGAGGGAGAGAGACAGGGAGAGGGGGGAGAGAGTGAGAGAGTGAGGGAGCGAGACAGGGAGAGGGGGGAGAGAGAGAGGGAGAGAGGGAGAGAGAGACAGGGAGAGGTAGAGACAGGGAAAGAGAGACAGGGAGAAAGGGAGAGAGAGAGACAGGGAGGGGGGGAGAGAGACAGGGAGGGGGGAGAGAGAGACAGGGAAAGAGAGAGAGTAGGAACTGAGTGAGTGAATGAGGTTGAATGGAGATTCATTGGAGGGAGATGGGGGGTGAGAGAAAGAGAGACAGGGAGAGAGAGAGAGAGAACGGGGGGAGAGAGAGAGGGAGAGAGAGAGAGAGAGAGAGAGAGAGAGAGAGAGAGAGAGACAGAGAGAGAGAGAGAGAGAGAGAGAGAGAGAGAGAGAGAGAGAGAGAGAGAGAGAGAGAGAGTGTGTAACTGAGCAGGGCATTATGGAGACGCTTGTGTGGGAGTTTCACCTTGGTTCAGATCAGGTTAGGGTACAAAAGGCATTCGGACATGTTTTTGTCTCCAGATCCTGGACAACTCAGTCAGTTGCCGTGATTTAACTTTCGATTCGCTGTGCATGAAACAAATCCAGAGGGCCGAACGTTCAAAAGCCACGAAGACCTTGAGCAAGAGTTTCTGGAGCCACAGCAGTGACAAGCTGCAGGAGGCCGCTGCCTTCAAGGACTTCTTACTGACACACCGCCTGATTCGCTGTTGCACCCACATGAATGTACCCACACCCGTCGCAGGGCAGTTTTCCAAACCAGGAATCGCATCCTGTGTTGTGGCGACGTGCCTTTCAATTCAAACCTCTCATTCATGATCCGTGGACCCCTTCCAGGATATGCCCCTTGATGACGTCACACACCAGTCTCGCCTCGGGACCGCGTTGTTTATGTATCCCGACTCACTTGTCCGAGATCATTGGGGTAACATGGGAATTACGTGTCAGGCTGGATTCCTCATGTTGGTGTGATCCAGATTTGGCTGCTCGTGTGATCCAGATTTGGCTGCTCGTGTGTAGCTTGCAATAAAAATAATAACGATAAAAAGGATCCAAATCTCTTTTTAAGAGGCGGCTGGGAAATCTCATTATTGTTTGTGTTCTCGTGTAAATCCAGTGGACAGCGTTTTGCATTTAAAAGTACAGTATTCCGAGTGTTGTCTGCCATTCAGAAAACATGCCAGGTTTATAACGAGCACTTGCAGCCGGTGTCTTATGCAACACCCAGTGTAGTAACAGGAGCCGGAGCAAGCGAGCAAAAAAAACCCCCCAACAATGCCACCAAAACGGCATGAACTAGTCCCCGTTTGCTTTAGTAGGAGGATGATTGTGTCGGCTGTGATGTCATCTACTGATGCGCATCAGGTTGTCATGGTTGCAACAATTAGCGGAGACGATGGCCGCGGATTGAATTTTACAGCTGCAACAGGTTTGTAGAACCGAGCATTGTAGTCTCGAGAGCGGTCGCCGCGGAAGTCACGCGGGGGAGTAGCGCGCACTCGAGCGAAAGGGGGCCGCGGGTGAAATCCGGTGGCCACCCGGTCACGTAACAGCGTTGCCCGCTGGACCCCCAGTTTCCGTTCACCTCTCCCCGTTTCCGCCCGCGCAGCAAATTGTATATTGTAGCGAATTCGGGGGACAACGAAACCGCAGGAACTGCCGCGGCCGGGACGCGAACCCGTATCGCCCGCACCGCAGGAGGCATCGCTAACCGCTAGACCAAAGGGTCAGACCCGCGAGCCAGCGGCCAGCGTGTCTTCTTATCCATGCACGTTACACTACACCCCTCCTTCGGGAAGCGCGTTCCCGCGCTTAAGCATATCAGCTCCTTCACGCCTCAGGGCGCATGCGCTTCCGATGGCCTTACGGTCGCTCCATCCCACTTCTGACACCAATGTAGCGAATTCGGGGGGCAACGCAACCACAGGAACTGCCGCGGCCGGGACGCGAACCCGTATCGCCCGCACCGCAGGAGGCATCGCTAACCGCTAGACCGAAGGGTCAGACCCGCGAGCCAGCGGCCAGCGTGTCTTCTTATCCATGCACGTTACAATATTATGGTCACTGCCTATATAGGATGAGGAATGGGATCAATTCAGCACGTCGTACCTATTCTTTCTCAAAAACTACCTCTCAACCCAACAAGCGGAAAGAAATGTTCACTTCTCATGCCCAAAAAGTGCAACATCCTGATCCGCTGCTGCTGGTCCATCGGGTCTATAAATAGGCCCACTGAGGCGTTTCCAATTGCCTACTACATGACCGTAATGGTGACCGCAGCTTTTGTTAACAGTAATGTTATAAAACAGGGAAACGGCGTGTTCTCCCTCCCATCTGCTCTCCCTCCCTCCCTCCTCTCCCCTCATCCCTTCCTCTCCCAGGTCTCTGTGTTCCATGACGCAAAGCCTGAGTGGGAGTGGACAAACCTTCTGCTCCATGAGAGGACTGAGTGGGCCGTTGCCATCCGCTACGTGCGCACCACTAGCCCAATGAGAGATGGAGAGATGGGGGATGGATAGAGGGACATATACCAAGCAGGGAGGAAGTGAAGAAGCTCGAGGACGATAAGGGGGGAGACATTTCGGATGCGAGTGGGGTGGATACTGGAGCCATGCAGGGAGCAAATGGGTGGGTGGGTGGGGGGGTGGCAGGAAGAGAGAGAGAGAGAATGGGTGTCAACATGCATAAGCGAGGGGTGGAGAGATGGGGAGGGGATAGGACCTTTATAATGGGGGGGGGCGAGTATAGGGGAAGAATGGAGGCAGGCAAAACACTGAGGAGAGATAAGAGAAATGAAAGGGATGAGACACAAAAAAAGAAGACAAATGTCATCAATTAAAATGTCACAGATCGTTTCTCTCTCTTGATCCATTGGTGCCTAAGTTTCTATTTGGCTAAATCCAGCAATGAGGTAAGAAGTGACACCTCCTGTTCCGATGCTTCCGGTTGCTAGGCAACCTCAGCACTTAATACTGCGGCCAAGGGTAGGGAGGAAGTACCACCCCGAGGCCCCCCTGCCACTCTCCATCTTGGCTCAATGTGGTTCAGTTACGTCTAAAGGCTGACGCTTCCGACCAGCCGGTGACGTGGGTCACTGCATCACACTGCGCGCGCCGCTCCTGTCGCGAAATGTGCCGTCTTTGTGACACGCGCAGCTGCCGGCACGCTTTCCGCCGCGCTTAGCGAAACACTTTGCTGCCCTCTGCTGTTCGTGGTAGACCATTGTTCACAAACGGACAGCATTTTTTTTTACAATTTCTGGTCGTCCAAACTGTGCCGCGCGGCGGGAATAAGAAAGGAGGGGAGGAGGGGGGGGGTACGAGAAGAAGATGAAGAAGTGATTATGAGGAGGATGGTGATGACGGGACCAGCCACATGAAATCCATTACACTTCTTGCAAATGTCACGATGACCTGATAGACCACGCACACACGCGCGCGCGCACACACACACAAACACACATGCACTCAGCTTGCGCGCGCGCGCGCACACACACACACACACACACACACACACACACACACACACACACACACACTGTGTGTTGTCAGCGAAAGCATGCTGGCTCAGCTTTTGAAACCCGCTCAGCAACACAACTTGCGGTTCTGCTCCCAGAATCCATGTGTTCACCATTTAGCTTGCAGACAGTTTCACAACACTTCCTTGCACGAAAATAGACAGCGGCGGAATCTTGCTTAGTAGAAACATGTGAATAGATTATATAAAGGGCGGGCTTTTCAAGGCCAACACTCGGTGGCAACGTTCAGTGGAAAATGCATATTTCATTGACCATCCGTCACGAGCTAGTTTTGTCTGACGCTGTCTCCGCAGCGTACACCGGACACGTGTCGATAAGGGTAACGAGCGGTTAATGTTGCAAAGAGTCAAAATGGGTTGAGTGGTCCAAAGGATTGTTAGAAGGGAGTAATCAAAATTGGTATCATAATTTGCATCCCTTCGCATAGTTACTTTTTTTTAGATGTCGTTGCAGAGTAATGTCACGTGCATGGTGACCTCAGCCACGATGAGTCTGAGAACTCAAGACTCACCATGGCTGAGGTCACCTGGTGGACTTGTGGTACAAAAAAAAAGCCTTCTTTAGGATCAGTGACTGCATCAGCTGCTTGGCCAACATAGTGAGCTCACCGAGGGTCTAAATATATAGCCTCTTAACGCATCCTCTCGTGATACCTTTGGCATAATTCTCCTCCACGCAGCTCTCTTGTTTGCCAATAGCTAATGCGCAAGTCCTGCTAAAAATACCCACGCGCTTCCTGCTAAAAAGAGGACGTGCTCTTCAGACGATACGGCGGTAATCGGGCGAAAAGTACGGTGGAAATGGAAACGGCGCCGTTATGCATGTGCACATCTGAAAAGAAAAATCCACCTTTTTACAATGGAAATTTTTTATGAATACCAAAAAAAAAAAAAAAATCTGTTAAGCAGCCAGTTTCTATATTTGACAGTCGAGCTTCCTGTGAGTCTGCGCTGCCTCGGGCCCATCGAAGGATTGTGTAAACAAGACCTGTGAAAAGAGAGCGAGAGAGCGAGAGAGATGGAG
>JAJHIY020000495.1:1110000-1164723 GCA_022114975.2 Lampris megalopsis | reverse complement strand
CACGACACGACGATGTTGAGCAGCTTAGATTGCAACGATTTTCTGGGGCTCCCAGATATATACTCATCAGGTGTTACTCCCCAGAATAGATGCAGAGATAGGACTGCTTATTGGGACTAATGTGCCCAAGGCTATTGAACCCTGGCAGGTCATTGCCAGCATAGACGACGATCCATATACTGTAAGAATACGACTTGGCTGGATCATCAATGGACCTCTCCGGGAAGGCACTGGCCACAGTATAACAAGTGGGCTGATACAGGTTTCAGCCAACCGTATATCATTTGCCAGACTGGATGAACTCTGGAGTCAGCAGTTCAAGAGTGACTCACCTGAGTGCGAGAAAGATGATAAGCTGACGATGTCCAGAGAGGATCTTCAGTTCCTTGACATGGCCTCACAGTCAGCTAGACTTATGAAGGGAAATTACAACATCGCCCTGCCAATGAGGAATAAGGATATGAACATGGCCAACACCCATAAGATAGCTGAGCAGCGCGCTCTGAACTTAAGGCGGAAGTTTGTCAAGAATCCAACATTCCATGCAGAGTACTCAACGTTCATGGTCAGCGTCATTGATAAGGGCTATGCCACGAAGGTACCCAGCAAAGACCTCAGCCTTGACAATGGTAGAGTTTGGTACCTGCCGCCCCACAGGGTTTATCACCCAAGAAGCAGAAGATCAGAGTGGTCTTTGATTATAGAGCATCTTACCAGAACACTACTCTGAATGACCAGCTTCTACAGGGACCAAATCTCACTAGCACTCTCCTTGGTGTCATCACCAGGTTCAGCCAAAGTGGAAGCGATGTTCCACCAGATTGAGGTTCCAGATGAAGACTCTGACTTTCTGCAGTTCCTCTGGGGGACATCGGGCGACATCAGTCAGGCAATGGAGGAGTACAAGATGGTGGTGCACTTGTTCGGTGAAGCCTCATCTCCGAGCTGTGCCAGCTTCACCCTGCGGAAATGTGCCGAAGACAGCAGAGATCAATGCAATGTCCAAGCAGTCGACACGGTGCTGTACAACTTCTACGTGGATGACTGTCTTAAATGAGTCCACTCAGAAAAAGAAGCAGTGTTGTACCACACCTTGCAAGCTGTATGTGGAAAGGGCTGATTCAGACTCACCAAGTGGGTAAGCAACAGCAGGGCCGGCTGTCTGCCATCCCAGAAGAGGAGAGGGCAACAGAGGTTAAAGACCTTGACCTGGATCAAAATGCGCTTCCCGTAGAGAGAGCTTTGGAAGTTAACTGGTGTACCGACAGCTTCAGGTTCAAGATCATCATACCAGACAAAGCGCCCACCAGGAGAAACATCCTATCCATCATCAGTTCTGTTTACAATCCATTGGGTATCTTGGCACCAGTCGTGCTCCCAGCAAAGGGAATCCCGCAAAGGCTCTCTAGACTAAATCTAGGCTGGGATGTCCCGATACCTCATGAGTTTGCTCGTGAGTGGTCTGCTTGGAGGACAGGGCTTCACCAGCTAGTGGACCTCAGTGTCACTAGGTTTTTCAAGCCTGCAGGCTTTGGTGAAGCAGTATTCAGCCAACTGCACCACTTCGCTGATGCTAGCAAAGAAGGTGATGGGACAGTTAGTTACATGCTACTGAAGAACAGCAGCAACAAAGTCCACTGCGCGTTTGTCATGGGGAAGGCCAGAGTGGCCCGACTTAAGCCCATGACCATCCCTTGCATGGAGCTCACTGCAGCCACCATGGCTGCCCGCATGGACAAGACGTTGAGAGCGGAACTGCAGCTGAAACTCCAAAAATCTGTGTTCTGGTCAGACAGCACAACTGTGCTGAAGTTTATCAGAAACAGAACAAGCAGATTCTGCACTTTCATCGCAAACTGAGTGGATATTATCTTGAAGATCTCTAAACCATATCAGTGGAGATATGTTAATACCTCACAGAACCCTGCAGACTACGCCTCAAGGGGACTAAAGGCAGAGAAACTCACCCAAAGCCCTCCCTCCCTATCTATCTATCTATCTATCTATCTATCTATCTATCTATCTATCTATCTATCTATCTATCTATCTATCTATCTATCTATCTATCTATCTATCTATCTATCTATCTATCTATCTATCTGTCTGTCTGTCTGTCTGTCTGTCTGTCTGTTCACAAACATCGTTTTTATTATTCTTTTATCCCCTTCAATCCATTTTATTAAGGTGTATTTTTCATTATTAATTGATTTATTAATTCTGCTTTTTTTCTTCTCCTTTATCATTACTTTCTTTTTATCTGTTCATTTTCACTTAGTGTGAAGTGCAGTGCATTGTGTGTGTGCCATATGGATAAAGTTTTTCCGCTTTTCCACTACATGGTACCGGCTCAACTCGACTTGACTCGACTCGACTGGACTCGCAGAGTGTCGTTCTCCATCACCGTAACAGTACCCCTCAGTGTAGTTGGTCTGCATTGATTTTGGTACCCGCGCCAGTTTTTCGGAACCCTGACAAAGGTGGTACCAGAAAAGTGGTAACAGTTACCAAAATGCCGGAACTTTCCAGTAATGGAAAACGAAAAGTCGAGTCGAGTTGAGCCGGTACCATGTGGTGGAAAAGTGGCATTTGATTGATTGATCGATAAATTTATGGATGATTGGTGAATTCATTGATGGACGGCTGAGTGAAGGGAAATGAGAAATGGCTTCCTCGTCGATGACGTCATATTTCCAAAACTATTTGCTCAGCATGTGAATTAGTTTGGTCTTCACGCGTGTCTCGTGTATTTTTAATGGGTTTACATCGCCTTGTACAGACTGTTCATCCCGTATTATAAATCCTCGTGTGTTTCATCATCAGTAGTGAGGACCCGCCCAGTGTGGATGCCAGATGGACAGATGTGGTCTGTTGCCAACATTATCAAGGAGAGCCCTAACATTCCATGTTACCAATTTGAATGGGATCATTTTCTTGTTTTTATTTTTTATGTATTTTTTTCCAGACCCCCCCCCCTTTTTTTTCTGCCCAATTGTACCCGGCCAATTACCCCACTCTTCCGAGCCGTCCCGGTCTCTGCTCCACCCCCTCTGCTGATCCGGGGAGGGCTGCAGACTACCACATGTCTCCTCCCATACATGTGGAGTCACCAGCCGCTTCTTTTCACCTGACAGTGAGGAGTTTCACCAGGGGGACGTAGCGCGTGGGAGGATCACGCTATTCCCCCCAGTTCCCCCTCCCCCCCGAATAGGTGCCCCGACCGACCAGAGGAGGCGCTAGTGCAGCGACCAGGACACACATCCAACTTCCCACCCGCAGACGCGGCCATTTGTGTCTGTAGGGACTCCCGACCAAGCCGGGAGCCCGACCAAGCCGGAGGCAACACGGAGATTCGAACCGGCGATCCCCGTGTTGGTAGGCAACGGAATAGACCGCTACGCCACCAGGACGCCCCTTGATGAATGTTTTCAAGTGTTTCACGTGGTTGTCATGTTTTACGAGTTCCTACAGAAATAAAACTTCTTCCTTCTTCTGTTTCCTTCTCACCGACTCGTCGTCCTGACACAACTTCAACCGGAGGTTTCGGAAAGGTTTTGGAAAGGATTTGGAAAGGATTTGGAAAGGTTTTTAGAATGTTCTAATATTCGGAGGGACGAAGGCCATGGAGGGAGGGAGGGAACTGGTTCATCGTCTTCAGTTGCCGATAGTCTGTTGTGGCAGTACCGCCATCTAGTGGCCGCAGGCTTGAACTACAGCGCCCAGATTTCCCAGACGGCACGTTGTACGACATGTTTTGGAGAGTGAGCTGGTAAATGACTTGGAGCTGGTGTAAAATGGAGCTTAAACCTTCCCTACCGTCGTCTTTCTCCAGGGGAAACATGCCGGCTTCAGACCTGTGTCACACTGCATTTCCTGTTTCACAATCTCACCAGTTCGAGTCTCTCAAGACATTTTAAATCCAAAGTCAATAAAAAATTAAGTCCTGAACTCCATTTGTCTGTTGGTTTGTTTGAAAGTAACTCCGTGTGACCTTTGACCTCCTCTCTACTGGTCCCGTGTGTGTGTGTGTGTGTGTGTGTGTGAAGCCCTGGTTCCTCTGCAGACCTGGCTGCAGACCACAGTGTGAGGTTCTGCTCAGCGGGTGCTGGTGGAAGGAGAAGTAAAAACATCTTCATGAATCTCCTCTTCTGTTTGACTTTATTCGGATTTCAGCCTCTAAAAAGAAAAAACGAGAAGCAGACGGGAGGAGGAGGAGGAGGACGAGGAGGAGGAGGGAGGGGGGATGGTTTCAGATGTCGAGGGGGAGGGGGTCCCGCTGGAGTTCTGCTCCGGTTTGGATTCTCAGTTTGAAACGATGTCGTCCAAAGTTTCACACAAAGAGCGGAGCTGACGGGCAGGAAGCGTCCAACGGGACGTGGGACAACGCAAGTCCAACGGGACGTGGGACAACGCAAGTCTAACGGGACGTGGGACAACGCAAGTCCAACGGGACGTGGGACAACGCAAGTCTAACGGGACGTGGGACAACGCAAGTCTAACGGGACGTGGGACAACACAAGTCCAACTGGACGTGGGACAACGCAAGTCTAACGGGACGTGGGACAACGCAAGTCTAACGGGACGTGGGACAACGCAAGTCCAACGGGACGTGAGAAACCACAAGCTCGCGAGCCCAGCGGCGCTGGAGAAAAACGAGCCTGTTCGTCATGAAGAAGAATGAAGCGAAGAGGAAAGAAGACGTCTGAAAAGCGGAGGAAGGACAGAGAGCTGAGTCTGCATATTTAGGATTAACGTTTTTCAGGGGCGAGAGACAGACAGACAGAGACGGAGACGGAGAGGGAGAGAGAGGAGAGAGAGGGGGGGACAGGGAGAGAGAGAGAGGGAGAGAGAGGAGAGGAAGAGAGAGGGGGGAGAGAGAGAGAGGAGAGAGAGAGAGGAGAGAGAGAGAGGGAGAGAGAGGAGAGAGAGGGGGGGACAGGGAGAGAGAGAGGGAGAGAGAGGAGAGGAAGAGAGAGGGGGGGAGAGAGAGAGAGAGAGAGAGAGAGAGGGAGAGAGGGAGAGAGAGAGAGGGAGAGAGAGAGAGAGAGAGAGAGGGAGAGAGAGGGAGAGAGAGAGAGAGAGAAAGTAAACGGGATGTGACCTAAAGAAGAAAATGTAAAATATAAGAGTAATGCGGATCATTTTCTATCTGGCCTGGTCTTTATCTGGACTTTATCGTCTGGTCTTTAGGTTCTGGTCTTTTTCTGATCTTCATGTGGTCTCTGCTGCTGTTTTCGTTTGGTGGTCAGAGTCCAGGGACAGACCAAAGGGGTTTGATCCTTTCACAGGAAACCTCCTCCAGTCTCTGATGGATTGAACGTTTTTAATCCGTTTTGAAGAGACTCTTTCAACATGAGGCTTGCTCTGCATCCCGTCCTGGCCAGATGAAAGGTGAAATAAGTTGCTGGTTTCTCTGATGGCCTCTGACGTCTGCTGACGGACCAGAGCTGAAGACTGAATCAGGTTGGCAAGATTCACTCCATGGTACCTCTGATTCCCCAGGGGAGGACAGGAGGGAGGAGAGGGCGACAACCAGTTAACAGACAACCAGTTAACAGAAAACCAGTTAACAGTAAACTAGTTCAGCCCCATGTCTTGTGGACTAACTTATCCCTCTACTTCCTTGAGGATTTCCAGTCATTCAGCACCTTCACTCGGAGCAGAATCCACTCCAGACTCCTGCTAGTTGGGATCTGGACGCTGTGCTGACCCGGACCTCTGGGTTCGGGGATGCAGTTGAACCGAGCCCGGAGCGCTCCTCCTCATCCTCCTCCTGCCAGGCACGGCTTCTTCTCCAGACAGTTCCAGACCATGCGGTTCTCCTATCATCTGACCTCTGAGGGGCCCCAACACGGATCTCAGACTGCCCTCCAGAGGACAGGTGAGAGAAGCACCTCTCAAATACCACTCCTTCTATTCTATCCTATTCTATTCTATTCTATTCTATTCTATTCTATTCTATTCTATTCTATCCTATTCTATTCTATTCTATTCTATTCTATTCTCTTGGTAATGCTGGTTTTGGCGGTAATGTACCGATGCCCATTATGTTTTAATCTTTTGGTGATCATAAGCTTGTTGTTGTGTGTGTGGGGGGGGGGGTGCGAGTATGTCAGTAAACTGAATGGTTGACGAGGTCACTGAGAGAGACCTACAGACTTTACTCTTTACTGCATTAGCCTGCCACATTATTAGATCCTGAACACAATCTCTCTCTCTCTCTCCCTCTCTCTCTCTCCCTCTCTCTCTCCCTCCCTCTCTCTCTCTCTCTGTATACATATAAAGGTACTTTTGCAGAGCTACTGACACATCACACGTCTCATGATGTCTGCAGGTTTAGCATCAAGGACTGTAAAAACGTGTGTGTGTGTGATATCAGCCATTCCTTTTATCTGTGTGTAAAGCATAGAGCCAGAGACAGACAGAAATATTAACAGACTGACAGACATTAACAGACACATTTATTAACAAAGAATTCTAAACTCATCCATTGAGAAAAAGACTTTCACTATCATATGTTTCTGTGAAGGGAGCACCCAGTGCATAAGCCTTCCCCTTCGCCACGGAAACTGCCAGGCCTCCTTGTGGCCACACATGGTAACTGGGCGCCTCGTGGCCTCAGGCAAACTTAGTAGGGGATCTCGGAGCTGCAGTGGTCCCCAGAGGCTGTTCATGGCCAACCACTGCCCCACTGCCTTGTGGGAAGTCTATTGAGACAAAGGCTAGGGGAGCACACCCCGAGAGAAAAGCAACATGTTTGGCGGTACACGTTAGGTGATTCTTCGACAGTCTGGAGTTTCCAGCAGTCTCCTGCAGTCATGATGGGTGACTGGTCGTCCTGGGTATAAGCCCTTGCCACCAGCACCAACCTGTCATGGCAAAGACAGTGCTACTGAGGACTGCGCACCCCCTGTGGCACTCTAAAAACCTCCTTGCGTAGGTCTCTACCTCTGACCATGGTGTACAATATCCGGCCTTATATCCAGTTGAAGTCTGGTAGCGACGGGAGCAGGGCAGATTTGGCCTGGGAGCGCCTAGTCAGAGCCCTGCACATCAGCAGCATGGGGTATATGGTCGCTACCAGCTGGGATTGAGTGGCAACTGCACATTCGGCAGAGTCCCATGTGACTGAGCAGCCCTATTTAGGGACCACACTGCTCAGCCCAATTGGGGAGGGGCCTAGAAAAGGTGGCCTAAAAATTGTCCACTAAAGCAACCTCCTGAAATTCCATCCTGCAGTAAAAACAAGAAAATGATCCTGTCCGGCTTGGTCGGGCGTCCCTACAGACACAATTGGCCGTGTCTGCGGGTGGGAAGCCGGATGTGGGTATGTATCTTGATCACTACACTAGCGCCTCCTCTGGTCGGTCGGGGAGAATAGCCTAATCCTCCCACACACTACATCCCCCTGGTGAAACTCCTCATTGTCAGGTGAAAAGAAGCAGCTGGAGACTCCACGTGTATCGGAGGAGGCATGTGGTAGTCTGCAGTCCTCCCTGGATTGGCAGCGGGGAGGGCTGCAGCGGCTGGGATGGTTCAGAAGGGTAGGGTAATTGACCGGATACAATTGGGGAGAAAAAAAGGGGGGGATCTGGGGAAAAAAATACATAAAAAATAAAAACGAGAAAATTATCCCATTCAAATTGGTAACATGGAATGGTAGGACTCTCCTTGACAATGTTGGCAACAGACCACATCGAAGGACCACGCTGACTGCTAAGGAACTGAGACACTTGAGTGGGGACATCGCTGCTCTCAGCGAAACCAGGCTCCTGGGTGAAGGCTTCCTGAGAGAAGAAGGAGGAGGGTACGCCTTTTTCTGGAGAGGCTATCCCCTTGGCGGACAACATCAGCATGGTGTTAGACTGGCAGTCAAGAACAGCATTCTACCAAGCCTCACCGAAATGCCCACTGGACTAAGTGAGAGGCTAATGACCCTCCGTATCCCCCTAGCAAAGGCACGCTATGCCAGTCTGTCAAGTGCATATGTGCCAACACTACCATCTGACAATGGTGTGAAGGACAGCCTCTACCAGCAACTAGATGAGGCCCTTCATAGTATCCCAAAGAAGGACAAGAGCCTTCTTCTGGGAGACTTTAATGCTAGGGTAGGAAAGAACAATGGTATATGGAGTAGAGTACTGGGTAGGCATGGGGTTGGTCAAGTTAATGCAAATGGTCTGAGGCTGCTTACACTCTGTGCAGAGCATGACCTCACTATTATGAACACACTGTTTCAGCAGAAGACCAAATACAAAACATCCTGGATGCACCCACGATCTAAACACTGGCACCTGATTATGATATCACAACAAGACGTATTGACACTAGCGATGTCTTGCTGACCCGGGCCATGAGAGGTGCAGAATGCTAGACAGATCACCACCTGTTCATGACCAAGCTCCACATCAAAGTGTGCCACACACATACTTTACAATCCACAGAAATACATAGAGAATCTTGAGACAACGAAACATTAACACAAGAGTTTAGAGGTTAGAACTTTAATGGCAAAAGGAGCAAAGCTCCTTTTAAAGCAGCCTGTCTCCAGGTTACGGACCTGTACCTGAGACCAGATGCAAGCAGGTAAGAATGGGTTAAGGTGGTGAGAGGGATCCTGGGTTATGGTTTGTGTTCTGTGTATCATGGCATTGCTATTCAGGTCTGATAGGTTGGGGGTGACAAAACCAATGAGTTTGGATGCACTGTGCAAGATATGGATGAGCCGTTTCCTGTTGGTGACTGCTAAAATGGTGAAGAAACAGGGGGAGCAGTCAAGTGTTTTGGGCTGAACTATATTTTGTACAGTAGGAAGAGAAGGTGAGGTTTGACAGGTAGTGCCTTGAGTTTATGAATGACAGATTTTGCTGGCAGCATTTATGGATATCAGTGGTGTGTTAGTTGAAAAAGAGTCTATGCCCAGAGTGAGTCCAAGGTATCTGAAGCAGTCCACAAGTTCAACAGTCCCATTAAGAAGAGTGGAGAGAGGACCGAGGAGAAAGGACTGCGGGGACAGAACTAAAGAGAGGACTGCGGGGAGAGGACTGTGGAGAGAAGACAGTGAAGAGAGGAGTGTGGAGAGAAGACTTTGGAAAGAGGACTATGAAGAGAAGACTGTGAGAGAGGACTGTGGAGAGAGGACTGTGGAGCGAGGACTGTGGAGTGAGGACTGTGAAGCGAGGACTGTGGAGAGAGGACTGTGGAGTGAGGACTGTGAAGCGAGGACTGTGGAGTGAGGACTGTGGAGAGAGGACTGTGGAGTGAGGACTGTGAAGCGAGGACTGTGGAGAGAGGACTGTGGAGTGAGGACTGTGGAGAGAGGACTGTGGAGTGAGGACTGTGAAGCGAGGACTGTGGAGAGAGGACTGTGGAGTGAGGACTGTGGAGAGGGGACTAGAGAGAGGACTGTGGAGAGGGGACTAGAGAGAGGACTGTGGAGAGAGGACTAGAGAGAGGACCGTGGAGAGAAGACTAGAGAGAGGACTAGAGAGAGGACTTTGGAGAGAGGACTAGAGAGAGGGCTGTGGAGAGAGGACTAGAGAGAGGACTGTGGAGAGAGGACTAGAGAGAGGACTAGAGAGAGGACTGTGGAGAGAGGACTAGAGAGAGGACTAGAGAGAGGATTGTGGAGAGAGGACTAGAGAGAGGACTAGAGAGAGGACTGTGGAGAGAGGACTAGAGAGAGGACTGTGGCGAGAGGACTGTGGAGAGAGGACTAGAGAGAGGACTGTGGAGAGAGGACTAGAGAGAGGACTGTGGAGAGAGGACTAGAGAGAGGACTGTGGAGAGAGGACTAGAGAGAGAACTAGAGAGAGGACTGTGGAGAGAGGACTGTGGAGAGAGGACTAGAGAGAGGACTGTGGAGAGACGACTAGAGAGAGGATTGTGGAGAGAGGACTAGAGAGAGGACTGTGGAGAGAGGACTGTGGAGAGAGGACTAGAGAGAAGACTGTGGAGAGAGGACTGTGGAGCGAGGACTGTGGAGAGAGGACTAGAGAGATGACTAGAGAGAGGACTGTGGAGAGAGGACTAGAGAGAGGACTGGAGAGAGGACTAGAGAGAGGACTAGAGAGAGGACTGTGGAGAGAGGACTGTGGAGAGAGGACTAGAGAGAGGACTGTGGAGAGAGGACTAGAGAGAGGACTAGAGAGAGGACTGTGGAGAGAGGACTAGAGAGAGGACTGTGGCGAGAGGACTGTGGAGAGAGGACTAGAAAGAGGACTGTGGAGAGAGGACTAGAGAGAGGACTGTGGAGAGAGGACTGTGGAGAGAGGACTAGAGAGAGGACTGTGGAGAGAGGACTGTGGAGAGAAGACTAGAGAGAGGACTAGAGAGAGGACTGTGGAGAGAGGACTAGAGAGAGGACTGTGGAGAGAGGACTAGAGAGAGGACTGTGGGGAGAGGACTAGAGAGAGGACTGTGGAGAGAGAACTGTGGAGAGAGGACTAGAGAGAGGACTAGAGAGAGGACTGTGGAGAGAGCACTAGAGAGAGGACTGTGGAGAGAGGACTGTGGAGAGAGGACTAGAGAGAGGACTGTGGAGAGAGGACTAGAGAGAGGACTGTGGAGAGAGGACTAGAGAGAGGACTAGAGAGAGGACTGTGGAGAGAGGACTGTGGAGAGAGGACTAGAGAGAGGACTATGGAGAGAGGACTAGAGAGAGGACTAGAGAGAGGACTGTGGAGAGAGGACTAGAGAGAGGACTAGAGAGAGGACTGTGGAGAGAGGACTAGAGAGAGGACTGTGGAGAGAGGACTAGAGAGAGGACTAGAGAGAGGACTGTGGAGAGAGGACTGTGGAGAGAGGACTGGGGAGAGAGGACTGTGGAGAGAGGACTAGAGAGAGGACTAGAGAGAGGACTGTGGAGAGAGGACTGTGGCGAGAGGACTGTGGAGAGAGGACTAGAGAGAGGACTGTGGAGAGAGGACTGTGGAGAGAGGACTAGAGAGAGGACTGTGGAGAGAGGACTAGAGAGAGGACTGTGGAGAGAGGACTGTGGAGAGAGGACTGTGGAGAGAGGACTGTGGAGAGAGGACTAGAGAGAGGACTGTGGAGAGAGGACTAGAGAGAGGACTGTGGAGAGAGGACTGTGGAGAGAGGACTGCGGAGAGAGGACTAGAGAGAGGACTGTGGAGAGAGAACTAGAGAGAGGACTAGAGAGAGGACTAGAGAGAGGACTGTGGAGAGAGGACTAGAGAGAGGACTGTGGAGAGAGGACTGTGGAGAGAGGACTGCGGAGAGAGGACTAGAGAGAGGACTGTGGAGAGAGAACTAGAGAGAGGACTAGAGAGACGACTAGAGAGACGACTAGAGAGAGGACTAGAGAGAGGACTGTGGAGAGTGTCAGTAAATGTTGTGTCCAGATGAACTGAACTGATTCAACATTCTGTGATTGTGGAGAGTCGCTCACTCCCAATGGGAGACTAACATCTGCACACTGCATTGATCCAGGACACACACACACACACAGACACACACACGCACACACACACGCACACACACACACACACACACACACACAGACACACACACACACACACACGCACACACACACACACCCACGTCATTGAGGGAGGATCAGAAAATCTTTCTGTTTTAGGTCACTGTGTCACTGCATTAGCCATGGGGGAAGTGTGTGTGTGTGTGTGTGTGTGTGTGTGTGTGTGTGAAAGGTGAAAGGTCATAACTCCATTGTACGATGGTTCCATGGATGTGTTTGTTTCAGTCTGATGTCAGCAAACCTGGGTGTGTTTGTTTCAGTGTACCTGGACGGGTGGAGTAAAAACAAAGAATCCCCAGTTAGGTGAGATGAGATGAGGCCTGCTTCATGTTGTCCTGCCTCATAATGGGACGTGCTGTCTGGGTGTGTTTGACTGAGTGGCTGGATGGGGTTAGCCTAACACACAATCAATAGCTCAATAACACGGGTGTGCTTGTTTCACTACACCCCGTTTCAGCTCTCGGTGGACCATGACACCGCTGTGTTTGTTGTAATTACAAATACGAAACACATGGTGTTGAATATACTGATCCAGAGGGGTGGAGTTGAAATAGCTGTGTGAGGTAGATACCTGGATAACAGTCAGTAATCTGTCTTCTGGTCCACCACCTTTCTCCTCCTTCTAAAGGAGGAGTTTAAACTAATTTTTCTAACAAAAACACATCTGTCTGTCTCCTTGTCTGTCTGTCTTTCTGCCTGTCTCCCTGTCTGTCTCCCTGTCTGTCTGTCTGTGTATCTGTGTGTCTCCCTGTCCGTCTGCCTGTCTGAGTGTCTGTGTGTCAAGTCAAGTCAAGTCAAGTCAAGTTTATTTATATAGCACATTTAAAACAACCACAGCTGAACCAAAGTGCTGCACAAGCTTAAAATACAATATAAAATAAGTGACACATATGAATATAAAAATACATGTAAAGAAGACATAGTAAAATGAAGAATATAAAATGTAAACAATAAAACACAAGAGTAAAAGTATATTTCCACAATAAAATCACGGTGTCAAGCTCAACTTGAATTGAATGCCAGCGAGAAGAGGTAGGTCTTTAACCAAGATTTAAAAGTCTCTAGAGTCTGAGCAGATCTTATGTGTGCTGGTAAGTTGCTCCAGAGATCAGGGGCAGAAGCCGCTGCAGAGGCTCTGTTGCCCCTGTTCTTAAGCCTGGATCTGGGAACATGTAAGAGCATCTGGTTTGCTGACCTGAGTGCTCTGACTGGTGTATAATGACGTATTAGCTCAGATAAATAAGATGGTGCCAGCCCATTTAAAGACTTAAAAACAAGTAATAAAATCTTAAACTGGATCCTAAAACAGACAGGAAGCCAATGAAGGGAGGCCAGTACAGACGATATGTGATCACGTCGTTTCCCTGTCAGAAGGCGAGCAGCTGCATTTTGTACAAGCTGCAGGCGACGAAGCGACATCTGAGCTATGCCAACATATAATGAGTTACAATAATCCAAACGAGAGGTGATAAATGCATGAATTACCCTCTCAAAATCATTTGGAGGGAGATAGGCCTTTACTTTTCCCAGAAGTCGTAATTGAAAAAAACTTGTTTTGACCACTGAGCTTATTTGTTTGTCAAAGTTAAAAGAGCTGCCAAACACCATACCAAGATTCCTAACAGAAGAGTGACTTAGGAAGCTAAAGGGCCAAGAGCACTATCATAACCATCCAGCAGATCAGGTTGTCCATACACAACAATTTCTGTCTTATTTTGATTTAGCTTCAGGAAATTTAACTCCATCCATGTTTTGACATCCTTTAAACAACGCAGCAAAGCCTGTATAGAATCTCTGCTGTTTGTTTTTATAGGCAGATAGGGTTGCAAATCATCAGCAAAACAATGAAAAGACATATTGTGTTTTTTAAAATGGACCCCAAGGGCAGCATATACAACGAGAAGAGAATGGGGCCCAAAATTGAGCCTTGGGGGACCCCACAGTTTAGCGGGGCCGCAGCTGAAGAGAATTGGTCTATATGGACAGAAAATCTTCTATTTGACAGGTAAGACTTGAACCATTCTAGGGCAGTACCTTTAATGCCTACACACAGCTCAAGACGTGATAAAAGAATATTATGGTCAACCGTGTTGAAGGCAGCAGTCAGGTCCAAAAGCTCCAGAACAGCGGAGTTCCCAGAGTCTACAGTTAAAAGAAGATCATTAAAAACTCTTAAAAGGGCCGTTTCAGTGCTGTGATGTGATTTGAAACCAGAATGGAACGTTTCACAAATGCCATTAATTTCTAGGTGCATTTGTAATTGTACATAAACTGCTTTCTCTACGACTTTTGAAAGAAAAGGCAGCTTAGAAATTGGCCTAAAATTAGAAAGAACAGAGGGATCAAGATTGCTCTTTTTGACGAGGGGCTGTACTACAGCATGTTTGAAAGCAGCAGCAACACAGCCTGAGAGAAGAGAGGTGTTTATCAAATTTACAATACAAGACCCAACAGTGGTAAAAACATCCTTTAACAGTCTGGGTGGAATACTGTCAAGGGGGCAATGTGAAGGCCTCAAATGGTTAACTACCTCAGATATAAAGGAGGGGGACACGGGCTCAAAGTGCTCTAAGACAGCTGGGCACATAGAATAAACAGCAGGATCTGAGGCCGAAGAAGATGGTGAGGCCCTAATAGCAGAGATCTTATCTGTAAAACCTTTAAGAAATTCTTCACAGAGCGTGGGCATTGGCACGATGCAAGGAGACTCACATGGATTTATAAGAGACTTAATAGTATTAAAAAGAACCTGAGGTCTATGACAATTGTTGGGCACAAGGTTTGATAGAAACTGTGTTTTTGCAGATTTAACGGCTCTCTGGTACTCTGACAAGCAGTCTCTTAGAATTCCTAAAGAGACATGAAGTTTGTCTTTCTTACACTTCCTCTCAGCGCGTCTACATGTGCGTCTAAGAGCACGGGTGGTGTCACTGAGCCATTGCTCTGTCACTGGTTTAGGGCGTTTGGTTGCAACAGGAGCAACCAAGTCCAGTATGTCAGTGCAGGTAGAGTTAAGAAGAGTGGTAATGTCATCAGCACTGACATTACAAGAGTCATCCAGGGCGTGAAGCACAGAGTCTTTAAAAGCAACAGAAAACTGAGATGCCGCCAAAGGGTTAATTGTGCGCAGGGAGCATGCCGGGGTGCGTGATTTAATCTGTATGTCTGTCTGTCTCCCTGTCTGTCTGTATGTGTCTGTCTGTCTGTCTGTCTTTCTGTCTGTAACCCGATTTCTCTTTGACACTGTATCTAAACTTACTAAGAAGCAGCTGTCTATTAGCCGCTCACCATTCACAGCCCATAAATTTCTAGACTTTTTCTGCAATAAGTTTGATGAGATCTTAAACAAAAATAGTTCTTCAACTCCATCTACTCCTGCAGATCCTGTCTTACCAAATTCATATCTATACAATGAGTCACTGACAGTCCCAGTTATTACAGCTTTTGAGACAATCTCTCTTGATACTTTGACTAAGTTCGTGTCAGCTTCTAAACCAACTGCTTGCCTACTTGACCCCTTACCAGCAAAACCTTTTAAAGACCTCTAGCCTTTTCTTGGACCTACAATGCTAGACATTGTTGATTTCTCACTTACTACTGGCATTGTTCCCAGCAGTTTAAAGACAGCTGTGGGTAAACCTCTACTTAAAAAACTGCACCTCGATCCGGGTCTCTTAATAACTATCGACCAGTCTCTAATCTTCCATTCTTCTCTAAAGTACTAGAGAGAGTTGTGTATCAACAACTTTTGACCCATATAGAAGAAAACCATCTAAATGAACCTTTTCAATCGGCCTTCAGGCCCTGTCACTCCTCTGACCAGAGTGGGGAACGATGTTTTACTAGCTATGGACTCTGATTCCACTTCTGTGCTTCTACTACTGGACCTCAGTGCAGCCTTTGACACCATTATTGTATACTATTAGATAGATTAAAGTGTAATTTTGGTGTCTCTGGCTTAGCTCTCTCTTGGTTTAAGTCCTACTTATCTGGAAGAAAACATTGTGTCTGCTATAGTAATACTATATCAACATTCTCTGACGTTAAATATGGTGTACCTCAGGGTCCAGTTCTTGCCCCTCTACTTTTCTCTCTTCATATTTCACCTCTTGGCCAAATTATACGCAGTTATGGAATACATTTTCACTGCTATGCTGATGATACTCAGCTGTATGTGCCTATAAGGGCTGGTGATCATACTCAAATGACTAACTTAGAGGCCTGCTTGGCTACTGTGAAAAACTGGATGTCACTTAACTTTCTGCTTTTAAATTCGGATAAAACCGAGATGGTGGTCACTGGCCCTGCTAGACACAGACACTAATTTGATCAAGTAACGATAACAATCGACAATTCTGTGGTTTCACAAAGTGTGGCAGCCAAAAATCTTGGTGTTATGTTTGATCCCAGTCCTTCCTTTGATAAGCACATTGAAGAAATCACCAAGACTGCCTTTTTTCACTTACGTAACATAGCTAAAATTCGGTCTTTTCTCTCCATGGCTGATGCAGAGATGCTAATACATGCATTTGTGTCATCCAGACTTGATTACTGTAATGTTCTGTTTTCAGGTCTGCCACATGCTAGTACTAAAAGTCTTCACATGGTTCACAATGCTGCTGCTAGAATCCTAACTAAATCTAGGAAATTTGACCATATTACACCGATTCTTGCCTCCCTTCATTGGCTTCCTATCCATGTTAGATCAGAATACAAGGTGCTTCTGCTGACTTATAAAATCCTAAATGGGCTTGCCCCATCTTACCTATCTGATCTCCTTAAACCGTACATTCCATCGCGAGCTCTTCGCTCTCAAAATACAGGGCTCCTGTGTGTACCCAAAGTTAAAAAGAAGTCAGCTGGTGGCAGGGCCTTTTCCTATCGGGCTCCGTTCTTGTGGAATAACCTGCCTGCTGCCATTAGACCATCAGAGTCTGTTGAGTCCTTAAATCCAAACTTAAAACTCATCATTTTGCCTTAACCTACAATTAGTTGCCTTTAAATTGAGTGGAATTGATGAATGAAGAAAATGAGAGAGAGAAGGTTGGATGATGTGGCGATAGTGAATCAGGAAGTGCAGTGGATTAGCAAGGAGGAAGTGAGGTAAGCTATGAAGAGGATGAAGAGTGGAAAGGCAGTTAGTCCTGATGACATACTTGTGGAGGCATGGAGATGTTTAGGAGAGATGGCAGTGGGGTTTTTAACTAGATTGTTTGACACAATCTTGGAAAGCAAGAGGATGCCTGAGGAGTGGAGAAGAAGCATACTGGTACCGATTTCCAAGAATAAGGGTGATGTGCAGAACTGTAGCAACTACAGAGGTATAAAGTTGATCAGCCACAGCATGAAGATATGGGAAAGAGTAATAGAAGCTAGGTTAAGAGGAGAGGTGGTGATCAGCCACAGCATGAAGATATGGGAACGAGTAATAGAAGCTAGGTTAAGAGGAGAGGTGATGATCAGCAGCAGCAGTATGGTTTCATGCCATGAAAGAGCACCACAGATGCCATGTTTGCTTTGAGAATGTTGATGGAGAAGTATAGAGGAGGCCAGAAGGAGGTACATTGTATCTTTGTGGATTTAGAGAAAGCATACGACAGGGTGCCAAGAGAGGAGGTGTGGTATTGTATGAGGAAGTCGGGAGTGGCAGAGAAGTATGTAGGAGTGGTGCAGGATATGTATGAGGGCAGTGTGACAGTGGTGAGGTGTGCGGTTGGAATGACAGATGGGTTCAAGGTGGAGGTGGGATTACATCAAGGATCAGCTCTGACTCCTTTCTTGTTGGCAGTGGTGATGGACAGGTTGACGGACAAGATCAGGCAGGAGTCTCTGTGGACGATGATGTTTGTGGATGACATTGTGATCTGTCGTGAGAGTAGGGAGCAGGTTGAGGAGAGCCTGGAGAAGTGGAGGTATGCACCGGAGAGAAGAGGAATGAAAGCCAGTAGGAACAAGACAGAATACATATGTGTGAATGAGAGGGAGGACAGTGGAATGGTGACGATGCAGGGAGTAGAGGTGACAAAGGGGAATGCGTTTAAATACTTGGGGTCAACGGTCCAAAGTAACGGGGAGTGCAGAAGAGAGGTGAAGAAGAGAGTGCAGGCAGGGTGGAGTGGGTGGAGAAGAGAGTGCAGGCAGGGTGGAGTGGGTGGAGAAGAGTGTCAGGAGTGATTTGTGACAGAAGGGTACCAGCAAGAGTTAAAGGGAAGGTTTACAAGATGGTAGTGAGACCAGCTATGTTGTATGGTGTGGAGACAGTGGCACTGATGAAAAGACAGGAGGTGGAGCTGGAGGTGGCAGAGGTGAAGATGATAAGATTTTCATTGGGAGTGATGAAGAAGGACAGGATTAGGAACGAGTATATTAGAGGGACAGCTCAGGTTGGACAGGTTGGAGACAAAACAAGAGAGACAAGATGGAGATGGTTTGGACATGTGTGGAGGAGAGATGCTGGGTATACTGGGAGAAGGATGCTGAATATGGAGCTGCCAGGGAAGAGGAGAAGAGGAAGGCCAAAGAGGAGGTTTATGGATGTGGTGAGGGAGGACATGCAGGTGGCTGGTGTGACAGAGCAAGATGCAGAGGACAGGAAGACATGGAAACGGATGAACCGTTGTAGCGACCCCTAACGGGAGCAGCCGAAAGTAGTAGTAGTAGTAGTAAGTTGAGTGCTTCACAACCTTTACTGCATGGCGGGTCATTTTCTGTCTCAATGAATTTACAAAGCACTGTTCTGCCAACGAGATTATAGCATATAGATTATAGAGTATACATTATGACTAATTGATGACTTAATTAAACTAATGACTATTGCAAACTGTTCTCTTAATTCACATGTATTTTCTCTCTCTCTGAATGATGTCTTCGCCTTTCTATTTTTCTGTGTGAATGGTGTCATGTGAGTCTCCCTTGTGTGCATGTGCAGTCAGTCCTCCTCCCAGATGTCCGTGGTGATGGTGGTCGCCACCTGGACGCTGCTTGGCATTCCCCTCATCACATGTTCTTTTTATATATCTTATATATATCTTTTTTACATGGTGATGCTGGTCACGTGGATTGGGTCCTGTGGCTGTTCCGGTGGCGTCCGGACACTGCTTGGAATCCTGCGCTTCATATTCTTCATAAATCTTATAATTCCATTATAATTCTGTTTATCCTCTTTCAATGTTGTATTCTGTAAATTGTGAAAACACAATATCATTGCACGTTGTCCGTCTTGGGAGAGAGATCCTCCTCTGCTGCTGCCCCTGAGGTTTTGTCCTGTTTTTACTCCCTGTTAAAGGGTTTTAGGGAGTTGTTCCTTATCCGATGAGAGGGTCTAAGGACAGGATGTTGTGTTGCTGTAAAGCCCACTGAGGCAAATTGGTAATTTGTGATATTGGGCTATACAAATAAAATTGACTTGACTTGACTTGTCTCCCTGTCTGTCTCTCTGTCTCCCTCTGTTTGTCTGTCTGTCTGCCTGTCTCTCTTTCTGTGTGTGCTTGTCTGTGTCTGTCTGTCTGCTTGTCGGTCTGTCTGTGTGTCTGCGTGTCTGTCTATTTCTCTCTGTCTCCCTGTCTGTGTGTCTGTCTGTCTTTCTGTCTCCCTGTCTGTCTGTCTCTGTGTCTGTTTCCCTCTCTGTCTGTCCATCTGTCTGTCTGTCTGTCTGTCTGTCTGTCTGTCTCTCTGTTTTTCCACTACCGGGGCCCCCTCCTGGAGTCAGACTTGGGAAGGGAGCTTGCTGGCAACCATCTGGTACGGGCCCAGCCCGAAAAAGCAACATACGTAGTGCCACCACCCCGTGGACCCAACACATATGGGGATGAACATTGGGGTAGGGTGCAATGCAGGCCTGGCAGCAGGAAAAGGCGAGGACCGGGGCGTGCCGACTTCCGGCATCGCAGACTGGTTCTCGGGGCATGGAATGTCACCCCTCTGGCAGGGAAGAGCCTGAGCTGGTGCGGTAGGTAGAGCAGTACCAAGTAGATATAGTTGGGCTCACCTCCACACATAGCATGGGCTCTGGTACCAAATTCCTGGAGAGGGGCTGGACCAGTTGAGTGCTGCCGTGTTGGAGTTCTCCCGAGGCAGTGAGAGGGTTGCCTCTATATGACTGCGTGTCGCTGGGGGGAAGGCTCTGACTGTTATGTGTGCTTATGCACCGAATAGCAGTTTAGAGTATCCGGCCTTCTTGGAGTCTCTGGGTCTTGTCCTGGAGTCCCCCATCTCCTTTGATGAGATGTCTGCAGCAGTTCAGCAGCTCAGCTGTGGCAAAGTCTCTGGAGTTGATGGACTTCCTTTGGAGTGTTACAAGACATTCTGGACTCTGACTGGACAAGACTTACACTATGTATTTAAAGACTGTTTAGATTCTGGGACCTTACCTTGGAGTTGTAGAAGGGCTGTCCTAACACTGTTACCCTAAAAGGAAGATTTTGGCTTACTGAAAAACTGGAGACCGGTTTCATTGTTATGTACAGGCTATAAAATAATTGCAAAATGTCTTTCAAATAGACTCTAAGAATGTATGGATACTGTTGTACATTATAGCCAGACGTACTGTGTTCCTGACCATACAATCAAGGATAATATGTTTTTGATATGGGACATTATTGATATATCTAAGCTCCAGGAGCTGCACATTGGCCTGCTTTCTATAGATCAAGTGAAGGCTTTTGATAGTGTTGATCATTGTTATTTGTTCTTTTGGTTTTGGGGATAAATTTATTTCATGGATCAAGTTGTTGTATTCTGCAGCCCATGTTCTGTTAAAGGTAGGAGGTGGACTCAGCCAACCTGTCTCTGTTCAGAGAGGTATAAGACAGGGTGGTCCCTCATTTGGAATGCTGTACTCCCTGGCCATCCAGCCTCTTTTAATTCAGCTCAGGCAGGGTCTCTCAGGGCTAACCTGTTTAGAAAAGATCAGTAATTCAGTTAGTTTATCAGCATATGCTGACGATGTCAGCATATGTTTTCATAACAGTTTTCATAACAAGTCAAAATGATTTAAAAATCATCTCAACTCACTGTCATATTCAACTAAGTAGTCCAACAACTCCAAATAATCCTCCTTGTTTGCCGAGTTTCTGCTCTCGTCATGTCCTCTAAACGGTAGTTCCTGCTTCCCCCAAAACACCAGTGTGGATGAGCCGTTTCAAAATCTCCCTGTTCTGTCTCACCTATGGGCAGAGATATGTGTCACTAGAAACTGAATTTGAATCATTTATATTTGAATTTGAATAGCCCAACTTGAGTAATTGCATTAAAAACTGAATTTGAATCACATGATTTGAATGTGCATTATTTAACTTGCATAATTGCATTGAAAAACAATTTGAAATTGAATTTATTAGCTTGGAACTGAATTCCAATAAACCTGAAAATGAATGAAAATATGATGAAACTGAATTCATTTGAAACTATATGAAACTATTTGATTCTCACTGAGAAGAGAGTTGAGTTTTCAGTGAGGAGGAGGATCAAGGCTGACTCCAGACGTTTTGCGACCATTTTTCCCCCCAAGGTGCGGGTGATTCTTTTCAAAGGTAGCACCGGTGCGACTACACAATCAATGGACGTTTAGAAAAAAAACATTTTTTTTTCGCTGTCTGGCTGAAACTGCTGGTCTGACTGTCAAATCACCTGCTGGTGCGACAAACTGAAGCAGTTAGTCTGGCGACATATTTCTGCGCATGCTCACCGTCTGGTTGTGTGCAGCGGTCTCTCCGCTGTTGCTCCCTCAGCTGCAGGTCAATACGCGTGTTTCCAAATGTGTTCAGAGAGGCAGTGGCACGCAGGTGTCCGGGGGTGGACTGAGCTGCTTTAGTTCAGCAACCCAAACTATTAAATCCCGTGCTGGACCAGGGCCTCTTGTCGGGACTGAAAAGCAAGCAGTCCAGCAGTCCAGCATGTTGGTGCTGCCCGCTAGCCACGGATAGCCACTGTAGCTGCTAGCTTGAAAATGCCTCTGGTAGCTCTCGGCAGCTTGCACCAATCCTGGCAAGGCGGGTGATGGTCGACCTTTCTGGATTATTTCAAGTTTTTCCTGAAAAGACGATCTAGAAAATGGAGTTTCTATTAATTCAGCCACACGGTCTTCTTCTTCACTAACTCCCGCCATTTCACAGCTCTCTAAATCCTTCATCGTCGTTCTGTCGTCTCTTTTCCCCCTTGCTCACCCACCGACTACCTTCGCTGGTCGCTTATCAAATTCGCGAATACCCGGAAGATGTCGGGATATTGTCCCGCCCACAACTCAACAAAATATGATTGGCTAAGACAGCTGTCAAAATCAAATCCATGCCCACGTTGACTTGCGTGCACTCTGTGCATAACTGTTGTCCACTGACTTCCGGTTTCGTCTGCAGCGGTCACACCAGTTTCCTGTTTGTTGGCGCGTGCTATTGACGATGGCATATTTTTGGCGATGCCTGCGAGATTTACCGTGGATAAATGTCCACCACATGCACACAGCTGTCCACACACTTCCACCTGCACCTCCCAGCACACGGGTGGAGAGTTTCAAGTTGTACAGATCAAGTTACATCCACAATTATGAGGATGAGTATCAGTGGCGGATGGCCTGTACAGGGTGCTGGGGCACCGCCCCCTTCAAACATCAAGAGATGAAAATCTACTTAACATGTTAAATATAACTTAGTTGTATAATGCAAATAATGATGAAATAAAGGTGTTGTCAGTCTGTGAGCGCCTGTCAGCAGCATTACATACTGGTTCAAATGGTGTCTGGTTGGTTCCTGTCTGAATACATATACTTCCTGTCTGAATACATATACTTCCTGGGTGAGGGGCGCCGGCCAAACCAAACCTTATGTAAGCCCTCAAACTTGTGGCGAGCAGGTGACCTGAGGCTGCTGTCTGATTGGTTTCTTCAGGTTTTCCAGGGGGCGCAGTTCTGTGTCCCCAGACACTCCCACTTTCATTGGCAGCGAATTGGTATTGTTTTAATGTTTTCTGGTCTAATGTGATTGGACAATTGTGGCTGTCAATCATGTCACACCCACCACGACGCCTCGTCTCGACTGTCAATCATCCATCGTCTACCAACCCTGATAACATCTACAGGCTACATTGTCCTTCTCAATAACTCTGAATGTGTGGACATTAAAGCAGCTGTCAGGTGTGCTGCGCCAAGGTACATGAGCCCCCCCCCCAAATGTTTAGCACCAGCCGCCACTGGCAAGTTACGTCCACAGTTATGAGGCTCCTCATCCTCATAACTGTTGTAAAGACCTTTGTTCTTAAGTCTTCATATGTGCTACATTGTAGTAGGAAGTGTTGCTGTGTCTCCACCTGTCTCTGTGGACACAACCTGTCTTCTCCAGGCAGCAGGTCTGCCTGTCTGTATGGCCAACCTCTCTCTCTCTCTCTCTCTCTCTCTCTCTCTCTCTGTCTCTGTCTCTCTCTCTCTCTGTCTCTCTCTCTCTCTCTGTCTCTCTCTCTGTCTCTTTCTCTGTCTCTCTCTCTCTCTGTCTCTCTCTCTGTCTCTTTCTCTCTCTCTCTCTCTCTCTCTCTCTCTCTGTCTCTTTCTCTGTCTCTCTCTCTGTCTCTCTCTCTGTCTCTTTCTCTGTCTCTCTCTCTGTCTCTCTCTCTGTCTCTGTCTCTCTCTCTCTCTCTCTCTCTCTCTCTCTCTCTCTCTCTCTCTCTCTCTCTCTGTCTCTCTCTCTCTCTCTGTCTCTCTCTCTGTCTCTTTCTCTTTCTCTGTCTCTCTCTCTCTCTCTCTGTCTCTCTCTCTCAGTGTGTCTGGGTCTCTCTCCCTTTTGCGATGAACATGTAATCCGGAAAGATGCGCTTGATTTGTTGTCAAGGAAACCAGAGTGGGTGAGAGAGATCGAGCGACTGGGCCATTCCGTGTAAAATTCCATATGTTTGGACAAACAGGAGGAGGTGACACGTTTTATCCCGATTTAATCCGCCGATGTCCGTGATTTAAAACCGCAGTAGTTACCCCCCCTCCCTCCCCCTCTCTCGCTCTCTCTCTCGCTCTCGCTCCCCCCCTCTCTCTCGCCCCCCCTCTCGCTCTCTCTCTCGCTCTCGCTCCCCCCCGTCTCTCTCTCTCTCTCGCCCTCCTCCCCCCCGCGGGTTGTGGGATGCTGCGTCTGATCGCCGCCCGCCGTTCAGACGAACCCAACGCGTTTAACCTCTTTCTCCTCCTCCGTCCTTCGCTCCAGCTTCTCTCTCTCTCCGTCTGTCGGTGTGTCGGTGTGTCGGTGTTCCGGTAGACCGGGGCTGGTTGTCGGAGCGGCCCGGTGTCACTTTGATTTCGGCGGTGAGGGACTGGGAGGCTCGCGCCCCCCTCCGGCTCTTTTTAATGACAGGATTCGTGTTTTGCTGCGCGGTGTACATGGACAGAAGCAGCGCGCTCCGAGGTGAGTCCGCCGAACACCCCGCATCCCGCATCCCGCACCCCGCATCCCGCATCCCGCATCCAGCAGCACCGCATCCAGCAGCACTACATCCAGCAGCACTACATCCAGCAGCACTACATCCAGCAGCACTACATCCAGCAGCACCACATCCACCAGCACCGCATCCAGCAGCACCGCATTCAGCAGCACCGCATCCAGCAGCACCGCATCCAGCAGCACCGCATCCAGCAGCACCACATCCAGCAGCACCGCATCCAGCAGCACCGCATCCAGCAGCACCACATTCAGCAGCACCACATCCAGCAGCACCGCATCCAGCAGCACCACATCACCACATCCACCAGCACCGCATCCAGCAGCACCACATCCAGCAGCACCACATCCAGCAGCACCACTTCCAGCAGCACCACATTCAGCAGCACCACATCCAGCAGCACCGCATCCAGCAGCACCACATCACCACATCCAGCAGCACCGCATCCAGCAGCACCGCATCCAGCAGCACCGCATCCACCAGCACCACATCCAGCAGCACCACATCCAGCAGCACCACATCCAGCAGCACCACATCACCACATCCAGCAGCACCACATCACCACATCCAGCAGCACCGCATCCAGCAGCACCGCATCCAGCAGCACCACATTCAGCAGCACCACATCCAGCAGCACCACATCCAGCAGCACCACATCCAGCAGCACCACATCCAGCAGCACCGCATCCAGCAGCACCGCATCCAGCAGCACCACATTCAGCAGCACCACATCCAGCAGCACCACATCCAGCAGCACCACATCACCACATCCAGCAGCACCGCATCCAGCAGCACCGCATCCAGCAGCACCACATCCAGCAGCACCACATCACCACATCCAGCAGCACCACATCCAGCAGCATCACATCCCACATCACCGGGCCCGTTTCACTCAACGACACAGCATCGGCACGGAGGTGCGCGCACACTGGCACGCACGCGCACACACTGACCGACATTTCGCCGCAGTGAATGGAGGCTGTTAGAGAGAGCAGCCCTGCACATCTCTCTCCCCCTCTCTCCCTCTGTGTCTCTCTGCCTCTCCCTCTCTGTCTCTGTCTTTCTGCCTCTGTGTCTCTTCTGCCTCTGTGTCTCTCTGTCTCTGTGTCTGTGTGCGGGTGCAGCAGCAGACCGGTCTGTGATTTCTGAGTCAAAGCGACATTAGAAGGCAGATGACAGCAGGGAACATGGCGGACAGATGTTAGCGATGATGTGATGAGGATGTGATGACGAGGATGTGAGGATGAGAGTGAGGATGTGATGAAGAGGGTGAGGATGTGATGATGTATCGGCGGGTTAAAGTGTTCTGAGTGTTTGGTGAAATCCGTCAGGGAGGCACTGGAGCTCTGTCTGCCATGGTAACACTGCCCTGCACGCTCTGTATGTCTGTCTGTGTGTGTGTGTCTGTCTGTCTGTGTGTGTGTGGTTTGTGTGTGGTTTGTGTGTGATGTGTGTGCGTGGTGTGTGTGTGTGGTTTGTGTGTGTGTGTGTGTGTGTGATGTGTGTGGTGTGATGTATGTGTGTGTGTGGTGTGTGACATGTGTGTGTGTGGTGTGATGTGTGTGCGTGGTGTGTGTGTGTGGTGTGTGTGTGTGATGTGTGTGGTGTGATGTGTGTGCGTGGTGTGTGATGTGTGTGTGGTTTGTGTGTGTGTGTGTGTGTGTGTGTGTGTGTGTGTGACATGTGGATGATTTTAATACAATGCCAACATTTCCCAAAGCCATGTGTTGTGTTGTTTAGTGCTGCAGACGTACCTCACGAGAAAAAACGCCTGCTGCTACACGTCTCAGTGACATTCCTCTGTGTGTGTGTGTGTGTGTGTGGTGTGTGTGTGTGTGTGTGTATGTGTGTGTGTGTGTTTGTACACGTACGTGTGCTTACTAACCCCTCAAACACGTGCACACCTACAGTCAAAGCTTTTCTTCAATGTGCTTTGTATAATTTTTGCTTTTTTAAAGCGTGATGTGACCAGTAAATATTATAATGACTAGTAAATATTATAATGACTAGTAAATATATAATGACTAGTAAATATTATAATGACTAGTAAATATTATAATGACTAGTAAATATATAATGACTAGTAAATATTATAATGACTAGTAAATATATAATGACTAGTAAATATTATGACTAGTAAATATTATTATGACCAGTAAATATCATAATGATTAGTAAATATTATAATGAGAAGTAAATATTATGACTAGTAAATATTATTATGACCATTAAATATTATAATGATTAGTAAATATATAATGACTAGTAAATATTATAATGAGCAGTAAATATATAATGACTAGTAAATATTATTATGACCAGTAAATATTATAATGACTAGTAATTATAATGAGCAGTAAATATATAATGACTAGTAAATATTACAACGACTAGTAAATATTATTGACCATTAAATATTATAATGATTAGTAAATATTATAATTAGCAGTAAATATTATGACTCGTAAATATTATAATGACCAGTAAATATTAGAATGACTAGTAAATATTATGACCAGTAAATATTATGACTAGTAAATATTATAATGACCAGTAAATATTGTAATGACTAGTAAATATTATGACCACTACATATTATAATGACCAGTAAATATTATGACCAGTAAATATTGTAATGACTAATAAATTGTGTAATGACCAGTAAATATTATGACCAGTAAATATTGTAACGACTAATAAATACTATAATGACCAATAAATATTATAACGACTAGTAAATATTGTAATGACTAGTAAATATTGTAATGACCACTAAATATTGTAATGACCAGTAAATATTATGACCAGTAAATATTATAATGACCAGTAAATACTATGACCAGTAAATATTATAATGACCAGTAAATATTGTAATGACTAATAAATTGTGTAATGACTAGTAAATATTGTAATGACTAGTAAATACTATAAAGACCAATAAATATTATAACGACTAGTAAATATTGTAATGACTAGTAAATATTGTAATGACCAGTAAATATTGTAATGACCAGTAAATATTATGACCAGTAAATATTATAATGACCAGTAAATACTATGACCAGTAAATATTGTAATGACTAATAAATTGTGTAATGACTAGTAAATATTGTAATGACTAGTAAATATTATGACCACTACATATTATAATGACCAGTAAATATTATGACCAGTAAATATTGTAATGACTAATAAATACTATAATGACCAATAAATATTATAACGACTAGTAAATATTGTAATGACTAGTAAATATTGTAATGACCAGTAAATATTGTAATGACCAGTAAATATTATGACCAGTAAATATTATAATGACCAGTAAATACTATGACCAGTAAATATTATAATGACCAGTAAATATTGTAATGACTAATAAATTGTGTAATGACTAGTAAATATTGTAATGACTAGTAAATACTATAAAGACCAATAAATATTATAACGACTAGTAAATATTGTAATGACTAGTAAATATTGTAATGACCAGTAAATATTGTAATGACCAGTAAATATTATGACCAGTAAATATTATAATGACCAGTAAATATTGTAATGACTAATAAATTGTGTAATGACTAGTAAATATTGTAATGACTAGTAAATATTATGACCACTACATATTATAATGACCAGTAAATATTATGACCAGTAAATATTGTAATGACTAATAAATTGTGTAATGACTAGTAAATATTACAAAGACTAGTATAAGGTGATTGGTTAATATCATAAAGTACCTCGTAAATAACATAATATGACCAATGTATATTATGACTAGTAAAATGTAATATGATTAGTAAATATGCCGTGACTAGTAAATGTAGCATGACTAGTAAAGATCAGTTTATAGAGAGCTATGCATTATGCTGGAGGAAGAGCTCATGTAGAGCTACACACCCCCTTAATAAAGCAAACAGCTGCCTGATTCTTCTCCTTTCAGTCTCTTTCTCTGTTATCCATCAAAACTCTGCCCTGTCTATATGAGCTATGCTATGAGCTGTGTGTGACGTGAGCCATGACGTGAGCCATGACGTGTGCCATGACGTGTGCCATGACGCGAGCTGACTGGGTGCAGAAATAACGACTAGTGCCCAGCATCGAGGGAATAAGTAATGGCAACAGGCCTGGAAGGGTTGCTGGTTGCACAGCTAGCCAGTTAGGTAGCCAGTTAGCTAGCCAGTTAGCTGGGGTTTGCTGTCATGCTAGCGGGTATGAAGACAGTTCTAAGGGCCGTTTCCACGGCAACGTTTTCAACATAAAACGGTATTGTTGCGTTTTGGTCGTTCGTTCAGACGACGTTCACACGACGTTCGGCGTTTCGGGGGCCTGGAAACGCAAACTTTTGAAACCGGGGGTCCAGAGCGAAACGTTCCGAAAACGCAACTCCGGCGTCGCCGTGTACACTAGCACAACCGGTCCGGCGAAACGGTGACGTCACGGCTCCACTTCGCACATGCGCATTACGGTTTCAATAAATAGCCATGCGCAGTAAGAAGACAGCATTGAGAATGGCGGATTACCGAGCTGTGTTTGTGCTGCTGTCTCTTCTGAGTATATTAACGCTGATGCTTTCCAGTCCAGGGTCGCTCGGAGTAACAGCTCCACTTCATCGCCCGTCCGCACAACATGATGTGTTTTCCAGCGGACACTCGCCACCGTCTGTTTGTTTACCCGCCGCCCTGAGGAGAAAGCGTTTGTGCGCAGGCGCATGGGGTTATTACTCTCTACTAGAAAGTTTCACCGCGAACTACTGGCCTGGCATGCACACTACAGCGTTTTCAGTCGTTTTTTGCGGATCTGTGTGCACGCGGATCCAGTGGCGCCCCCAAGGGGTGGCCACGGCCACCCTGATACTATCCTTGCCCCCCCCCCCAGCCATGAGTCGCATATGCAGAATATGCTTCTGATTATGGATAATAGGCTTCTATCTGATATTTTACATTAGGTGCTGTAAATTTAAATCAATAATGTATATTTTCCTTAACTCTCATATTGATAGTTTTCAACTAGCCTATACAGTACACTACAGCAGCATCATAGAATTCCCACCCCAAGATTCTCAGTGGCCCCATTTGGCCCCCCCTATGAAACATTTCTGGGGGCGCCACTGCGCGGATCGTATTCAAAACGATGACGTCTGAACGCGGAACTTTTTTAAAACGCAAAGGAAAATCTCCGTTTTTGGTTTTTTTTGGGATGTCTTTTCCTCCCCCAATTGTACCCGGCCAATTACCCCATTCTTCCGAGCCGTCCCGGTCACTGCTCCACCCACTCTGCCGATCCGGATAGGGCCGCAGACTACCACATGTCTCCGTTACTGGCTGGGTGTCCATGAAGTGAGAGGGGCCCTGCAGCTTCAGTCAGCACAAAGATAGAAAACTAAATATTTAATCCGGCTTTAAGCCCATGGGAACACACACACACACACACACACACACACACACACACACACACACACACACACACACACACACACACACGCACACACACACAGGTGCCGTGCCATTGTTCCGACGGAGCATTATTCCAAAAACCCAACAGTCCAAAAAATGTCCCATTGAATGGAGAGGCCATTAGTCCGACAGCTCGTTATCCCGAAATCACGCACTGGTCCGAAGGCCCGGTGGTCCCAGCATGCACACTTCCTGGCGCGGCTAGCGCAGTGCCCGCCGGTGTTACAGCAAAATCTGTTACCCCTCAGATTATGTGACCCTGCCCTTAAAATGCGCTCTTTCGGCCGTCTCCCAGATGCTGATCCAAATCTGAACCACACCAAGCCACGCCAAAAATTAACCGTCCCCAACAGAATGCCGAATTTTAACCATTTCTAATTTCATGCCTAAATTTAACCGCACCGATCTGAATACCGTATCCTGTCTGAAACAGCGTATTTTAAAAGCATGGTCGCACGACGGATCACGGATCACACATGTCAGCGTAACACCTGCCGCCCTCCCACTGCGCACGCCTGACCTGCGCTGGCCCGAGGCAGAAAGACTAGAGCTCGTGTTTCCGGTGAAGCAGACGCCACGCTCTCACAGCGCGTTTGGCGTTTTGACGGTGATGTTTCCGGTTCCGGTTCCGGTTGCGGTTTGTTTGCGTGAGGCTCTGGCTACCTTTTTTCTTTTTGCTTTGAGCATTTGAACGACCCCGTGAGACCTGTGGATTAATTTTTGGTTTGTCTATTTTATGGATTTTTACTCGATTGCGTCGATTGAGAAGTGTAAATCTGCGTTGGTCGGGTCAAGTCGGTAACAGCTAACAGCTAATAGCTAACAGATAACAGCTAATAGCTAACAGATAACAGCTAATAGCTAACAGATAACAGCTAACAGCTAATAGCTAACAGATAATACCTAATAGCTAACAGCTAATAGCTAATAGCTAACAGCTCAGCAAAGGTGTCGATGTACTGTTGTCCTACTGCAACGAGGCCGGCTACACGCCCACCAGGGGCATGGCCAAGAGAGACGTGCGGGTAATGGCAACCAAGCGAGTAAAGGCATCGTCGATCAGTAAAGGAACAGTTTAAAGCATGAAGTGATAAGTTTTCAGCTGCTGAACAACAAAATCAGCTGCTATGAAAACGATCGGCGAACAACAAGAAATTGACGAACAACGTCAAGATATTGACCAGCTACAACAATCGATCCAAGACCAACGGGGCAAACAAAGGCTTCTTGAGGACATGATAAAGGAAATTAAAGCCCTAAGGGAGCTGAGCAGTGAGAGGGGGGATACAATTCTCCCTCCAGAAGACCGCATGGATGACTTGGGACAATACACGAGGATGAACGGCGGTATTGTCTGTGGTTTGGAGGTTGGGACTGTCTGTGGTTTGGAGGTTAGGACTGTCTGTGGTTTGGAGGTTGGGACTGTCTGTGGTTTGGAGGTTAGGACTGTCTGTGGTTTGGAGGTTGGGACTGTGTGGTTTGGAGGTTGGGACTGTCTGTAGTTTGGAGGTTAGGACTGTCTGTGGTTTGGAGGTTGGGACTGTCTGTGGTTTGGAGGTTAGGACTGTCTGTGGTTTGGAGGTTAGGACTGTGTGGTTTGGAGGTTGGGACTGTCTGTGGTTTGGAGGTTAGGACCAGGTGACTACTTTCATGCGATACAGGGGAATTGTGATAGACAATAAGAACGTCGAAGCATGTCAGCCTCTCCCTAGGAAAACCAGTAAGGATAAACCGGCCTTAATAATCACATTTGCAAACAGAAAACACAAGGTTGCACTACTCAAACAAAGAAGACTGTTGAAAAGCACAAATGTTTTCTTAAACGAGCATCTGAAAAAGAAATGTGGACATTGCCAGAAAAGCACAAAAACAGGAACGGTACAACATACATGGACTGCAAACTGTAAAAGCTTCATAAAGCTAAAAGGATCCCCGGAGGAGGCAAAAGTGCTGGTCATCAGAGATGAGAAGGATCTTGAAAAATGTCAGTGAGTACTAAACAACACAACAGACCAATCAATAAAACATGCAGAGCAAAACATTGTACACAACCATGAGCAGACCAGACAGTAGTCTTTCACCTCCGGCTGGAGACATCAGCTAGCAGCAAGGATTAGAGAACATGAAAACAAGGAATTAAAGACGTTTAGACATTCTGAACACAAATCACAGGATATGGAAAATGATCTCAACCGAGAAAATCATTTATTCAGCAACATCAACAACAACCATCTATACTACACGGATGATCAGTTTAACATGATGGTCAGCTCAGATCATAACATTCTAATTATCCAAATGAACAGTAGAACACTATATGCCAACTTCTAAAACATCACAGAATATCTCAGTCACTTCAAGAATCCATTCAACATAACAGCTGTATCTGAAACATGGATTAGCCTCGAGAAAGGTGTTGATTTTGAGTTAGCCGGATACGAATTGTCTTATAAGAACAGGAGGAACAAAAATGGAGGGGGGTTTGCTTTGTATGTGAGCAACAGCCTCAATTACAAGGTGGTAGAAGTTATGTCAGCAGGTGTTGATGATGTGCTGGAATGTATCACAATTGAAATCTGTATGGAAGAAAAGAATGTAATTGTAAGTTGTATATACAGATCACCGGGATCAAATATTGAAATATTTAAGGATTAGATAGAAGAAACATGTTCAGAATAAACACAAAAGAATATGTTCATATGTGGGGATTTCAGTATAGAACTGTTGAATCCAAATAAGCAAAATAAGAATTAATTAATACAATGTATAGTTTGGGTTTATATC
This sequence comes from Lampris megalopsis, assembly GCA_022114975.2. NCBI lineage: Eukaryota > Metazoa > Chordata > Actinopteri > Lampriformes > Lampridae > Lampris > Lampris megalopsis. The sequence continues at coordinate 1,132,578 of JAJHIY020000495.1, read as the reverse complement.
CTAAAATCACCGGACCTAGCAGAACCACACCACACTGTGCCACCTTAATAGACAATGTATTTGCAAACATTATAGAAGGCAACACTGAGACCACGCTTTTAATAAATGAATTCAGTGACCATCTCCCAGTTTTTAATCAGGGTTCATACCGCTGATAAAATCTATAGGCGACATTGTCCTGTGACTGTGTGGACATTAAAGCAGCTGTCAGTTGTGCTGCGCCAAGGTAAATTGCGCCCCCCCCTCCCAAAAAAAAATTTGTTAGCACCAGCTGCCACTGGCTATGACAATAGTTAAGAAAGTAATCGAAGGTATTGCAAATCCACTAACCCACATCTATAACATGACCTTTATATAAAACCGGAGATACACACGAATTTACTAACTACAGACCGATTTCATTATTGTCACAATTCTCCAAAATACTACACAGTAAAATCCTGAGTGTTAATTTAACTTCCTGAGTGTTAAGATTTGTACACTCTCAGAGTTGAATTAACACTCAGTTTTTTACTGTGTAGAAAAACTAGTTGCTGCTAGACTAGACAAATTAATTGAGAAGCACAATCTGCAGTCCGATAGTGTAAGGTGAAGCTGGTGTAGGGGGAGAAGGCCGGCAGCATTAGCAGGGGCTCCGGGATAGCTGGTTAGCTCAAGAGAGTCGACAGACAACAAAGTGGGATTTCCACACGGCAACTTTATTCTACCGTACTTAACATCGACCATACCGTGCCAAGTCTCCACGGCACTACATTCACTAATCATACATGAGCAGTGGAACATAGATAGCATAACCTGCACCAACTCGGTACTGATGAGAGTCCTCTTTGTGGCTGTCGGTCGGAGCATGTAATGGCAGCTCCGTGTGTACTCTCAGCTCTTAGTACAACACACCAAAACAAAAGGAGGCACCGCCTTGTGGCGCTATTCAGTATTGCAGTAATACCACATTTACCTGACTCTGGCTGTTACAATAGCCAGTACGGGGTTCGACCAAACAGATCCACATCTCTGGCGCTCACTGGATTAATTGAAGAAATAACTAATTGCATAGACCAAAAAAAGGTTGTTGTGGGAATATTTATAGATCTAAAAAAGGCTTTTGACACTCTTGATCACTACAGATTAATAGACCAATTGGAAAGGTGTGGTATCAGAGGGGTGGTGCAGAATTGGCTAAGAAGCTATTTAAGTAACAGGCAGCAGTTTGTAATGAAGGAATGAATGAATGAATGAATTCCTTTATTTGTCATTGCACAGCTGTACAACGAAATTATGTGCAACTCCCCAGTGGTACAAACAAGATGAAAAAAATTAAAGATAAAATATATACAAATAGACAAAATACAAATAGACACACATTTGCACAATCTCATCTCATCTCATCTCATCTCATCTCATAATCAGCCACTTCTCCAGGGTCCTTCTCCCCAGCAATGCCCTTCAGCTCCTCCTGGGGGATCCCAAGGCGTTCCCAGGCCAGATTGGATATGTAGTCCCTCCAGCAAGTTCTGGGTCTACCCCGAGGTCTCCTCCCAGTTGCCCGTGCCCGGTAAACCTCCAAAGGAAGGCGCCCAGGAGGCATCCTAATCAGATGCCCGAACCATCTCAACTGGCTCCTTTCGATGCGAAGGAGCAGCGGCTCTACTCCAAGCTCCCTCCGGATGTTGAGCTCCTCACCCTATCTCTAAGGCTGAGCCCAGACACCCTACGGAGGAAACTCATTTCAGCCGCTTGTATCTGCGATCTCACCCTTTTGGTCACTATCCAAAGCTCATGACCATAGGTGAGGATTGGAACGAAGATTGACTGGTAAATTGAGAGCTTTGCCTTCCGGCTCAGCTCCTTCTTCGCTACAACGGTCCGGTACAACGTCCGCATTACTGCTGATGCTGCACCAATCCGTCTGTCAATCTCCCGCTCCATCCTACCCTCACTCGTGAACAAGACCCCGAGATACTTGAACTCCTTCACTTGGGGCAGCAACTCATCTCCAACCCAGAGGGAGCAATCCACCATATTCCGGTAGAGAATCCTGGCCTCAGATTTGAAGGTGCTGATTCTCATCCTGGCCATTTCACACTCAGCTGCAAACCACCCCAGTGTACACTGGACGTCACGTTCTGATGAAGCCAACAAAACCACATCATCTGCGAAGAGCAGAGATGCAACTCTGAGGTTCCCAAAACAGACACTTTCCTCACCTTGGCTGCACCTTGAGATCCTGTCCATGAATATCTCAAACAGAATCGGAGACAAGGGACAACATTGGCGGAGCCCGACACCCTCCGAAAACGTGTTTGACTTTGTGCCAAGAATGCGGACACAACTCTCACTTTGGTCATACAAGGACCGGGTGGCTTATAGCAACTGCCCTGGTACCCCATACTCCCGCAGTACCCCCCACAGAGTGCCCCGGGGTACACAGTCGTAAGCCTTCTCCAAGTCCACAAAACACATGTAGATTGGCTGGTCAAACTCCTATGCCCCCCTCAGCGCTTCCGCAAGGGTAAAGAGTTGGTCCGTTGTTCCACGGCCAGGACGGAATCCGCATTGTTCCTCCTGGATCTGAGGTTTGACAATCAGTCAGAGCCTCCTTTCGAGCACCCTAGAGTTGACTTTCCCAGGGAGGCTGAACAATGCGATGCCCCGATAATTGGAGCACATCCTCCGGTCCCCCTTTTTGAATATGGGAGCCAGCACCCCAGTCTGCCACTCCACAGGTGCTGTCCCCGACCTCCACGCGACACTGAAGAGGCATGTCAACCAAGACAGCCTAGTAATGTCCAGAGCCTTCGGCATCTGTGGGCGAATCTCATCCACACCCGGCGCCTTGCCACTGAGGAGCTTTTTAACTACATCAGAGACCTCTGCCAGGGATATGGGTGGGGCTTCCCCTGAGTCTTCAGTCTACCTCCCCCACTGAGGACATGTTAGTCGGGTTCAGGAGCTCCTCAAAGTGTTCTTTCAACCGCTTGACAACATCCCCAGTCCGGGTCAACAGTTCCCCTCCCCGGCTGAACACAGCCTGAATCAAGCCCTGCTTCCCCTTCCTGAATCGCCAGATGGTTTGCCAGTACTCCTTTAGGCCAACCGAAAGTCCTCCTCCATAGCCTTGCCAAACTCCTCCCACACCCGAGTTTTTGCTTTTACGACTGCCGACCAAGGGCCAACCAAGTCCGAAAGGCCTCCTTCAGCCTGATGGCTTCCCTCACCACTGGTGTCCACCAGCGGGTTCTTGGGTTGCCGCCTCGACAGGCACCGATGACCATTTGACCACAGCTCCTGCCTGCCCCATCTACAATAGAGACTTTGAACATGGCCCACTCAGACTCCATGTCCCCAGCCTTCCCCGGGATACATGAGAACTTCTTCCGGAGGTGGGAGTTGAAGACCTCATGGACAGGGGCCTCTGACAGACGTTCCCAGTTCACCCTCACTACACGTTTGGGTTTGCCAGGTCTGTCCGGCAGCCTTCCCCGCCATCTGATCCAACTCACCACCAGGATGTGATCAGTTGACAGCTCTGCTCCTCTCTTCACCCGAGTGTCCATAACATACGGCCGCAGATCTGATGATACAACCACAAAGTCTATCATTGATCTTTGGCCTAAGGTGTTCTGGTACCAAGTACACTTATGAACTACCTTATGTTTGAACATGGTGTTTGTTATTGCCAATCCATGACTTGCACAGATGTACAATAACAAGGCACCGCTTGGGTTCAGATCGGGGGGGCCGTTCCTCCTAATCACGCCCCTCCAGGTTTCTCCATCATTGCCCACGTGAGCATTGAAGTCCCCCAGCAGAACTACAGAGTCCCGAGGCGCAGCCCTACCCAGGACACCACCCAGAGACTCCAAGAAGGCCGGATACTCGAACTGCTATTCGGTGCATAAGCACACACAACAGTCAGAGCCTTTCCCCCAGCGACTCGCAGTTGTATTGAGGCAACCCTCTCATTCCCTGGGGAGAACTCCAACACAGCAGTGCTCAACCGGGGACTTGTGAGTATCCCCACACCCGCCCGGCGCCTGTCACCTTGGCCAACTCCAGAAAAGTAATGAGTCCAGCCCCTCTCCAGGTGTTTGATACCAGAGCCCATGCTATGTGTGGAGGTAAGCCCAACTATATCTAGTTGGTACCGCTCCACCTCCCGCACCAGCTCAGGCTCCTTCCCTGCCAGAGAGGTGACATTCCATGTCCCGAGGACCAATCTGCGACATCGGAAGTCGGCTCGCCCCGGTCCCCGCCTTTGCTTGCCGCCCGGCCTGCATTGCACCCTACCCCAATGCTCATCCCCGCGTGTGGTGGGTCCATGGGGTAGCACAATCAACATATAGATTATATATGTATACGTGTAAAAATAAGTGTAATATCTATTACACTAGATAAAAATCAAATCAAGTCAATTTTATTTGTATAGCCCAATATCACAAATTACAAATTTGCCTCAGTGGGCTTATCAGCAACACAACATCCTGTCCTTAGACCTTCTCATCAGATAAGGAACAACTCCCTAAAAAACCCTTTTAACAGGGAGAAAAAATAGGAAGAAACCTCAGGAAGAGCAACAGAGGAGGGATCTCTCTCCCAAGATGGACAGCGTGCAATGGATGTTGTGTTCACGCAATTTACATAATACAACATTGAAAGAGGATAACAGAATTATAATGGACATAAAATTTATGAAGAACATGATGCACAGGATGCCAAGCAGTGTCTACATGCCAATGGAGCAGTCCAGGACCCAAGCCAGATAAATAGTCAGTCTGTGTATTGCACTAACCCGAGTCAGCATATTTTGTTGCACATGCCAGATGTACAAGTGTTATTGCACACTTTCAGGATATTATTGCAACCTTAGAGTCGGTTAACAGAGTTCAGTTCTTGAATGGCACTTAGGTAGAAACTGCTCAAAAGTCTGGAAGTACAGGTCTTGAAAGACCTATAGCGGCTCTCAGAGAGCAGCAGAGTGAAAAGGTGGTTGCCTGGGTGAGATGAGTCCTTGATTATGTTTGTGGTCTAACTTAGGCAGCGGGATCTGTATATGTCCTCAAGTGAAGGTAGCTGTGTGCCAATGATTTTCTGAGCTGACTTAATCACTCTCTGCAGAGCTTTCTTATCAGCCACAGTGCAACTGGCACACCACACTAAGATGCCATAAGTGAGTATGCTTTCTATGGAGCAGTAACAGAAGGACACCAGCAGCAGCTGGGACAAATTAGCTCTCATCAGTGTCCTTAGAAAGTAAAGCCGCTGCTGTGCCTTCTTCACTAGGGGAGTTGTAGTGACAGTCCATGTGAGGTCCTGGGAGATGTGTGTGCCAAGGAATTTGAAGCTGGTCACCCTCTCCACCATGCCTCCTCCAATGTATAAGGGAGCAGGTTCCTCTTCCTGTATCCTAAAGTTGATGATGTTTTCCTTTGTTTTGGGGGTGTTGAGTGCCAAGTTGTTACTGGAGCACCATACTGACAGTTTGTGGACCTCATCCCTGAAGGCAGACTCATTACCATTCTGTATTCGTCCCACCACAGTAATTTCATCTGCAAATTTTGTTATGGTATTTGTACTGTGGGTTAGATTGTTTAACACAATCTTGGAAAGTGAGAGGATGCCTGAGGAGAGGAGAAGAAGTTTATTGGTACTGATTTTCAAGAATAAGGGTGATGTGCAGAACTGTAGCAACTAAGGACAGCGGAATGATAAGGATGCAAGGAGTAGAGGTGACGAAGATGTATGAGTTTAAATACTTGGGGTCAACTGAGTGCAGAAGACAGGCAAAGAAGAGAGTACAGGCAGGGTGGAGTCAGTGGAGAAGAGTGTCAGGAGTGATTTGTGACAGAAGGGTACCAGCAAGAGTTAAAGGGAAGGAAGGAAGGAAGACGGTAGTGAGACCAGCTATGTTATATGGTTTGGAGATAGTGGCACTGACGAAAAGACAGGAGGTGGAGCTGGAGGTGAGAGAGTTGAAGATGCTAAGATTTTCATTAGGAGTGATGAAGAAGGACAGGATTAGGAACGAGTATATTAGCGGGACAGCTCAGGTTGGGTGGTTTGGAAACAAAGCAAGAGAGGCAAGATTGAGATGGCTTGGACATGTGTGGAGGAGAGATGCTGGGTATATTGGGAGGAGGATGCTGATTATGGAGCTGTCAGGGAAGAGGAAAAAAGGAAGGCCGAGGAGGTGGCTGGTGTGACAGAGGAGGATGCAGAGGACAGGAAGAAATTGAAACAGATGACCCGCTGTGGCAACTCCTAACGGGAGCAGCCGAAAGTAATAGTAGAGATTTGTACTGTGGGTTAGTGTGCAGTCATGTGCAACTCCAGTGCTGAGTGTTAGGGTCGATGAGTGATGTGTCCCCAGCCTGACAGTCTGTGGACGATTTGTTAAAAAGTCTAAATCTGCATGTGGACTGGCTGAAACCCAGCTCGAGCAGCTTGATCACCCTTCTAGGGGGGGATTTTGTGTTGAATGCCGAGCTAAAGTCTACGAACAACATCCTCACATATGTTCCCGCGTGCTCCAGATGTGTCAATGCAATATGGAGAGCTGTGTTACTGGCGTCCTCTGTTGAGCCGTTGGCTCTGTAGGCAAATTGGTGTTGGTCCAGAGTGCGTGGGAGTGCAGATGTAATGTGTTTTAGGACCAGCCTGTCATACCACTTCATTACAGTGGAGGTAAGTGCCACAGGTCTGTAGTCATTAAGGCTGCTGATAGATGTTTTTTGAGGGACAGGCACAATAGTGGCAGACTTAAAGCATTTGGGGACAGTACATTTATTCTGTTGCCTACTAACACGGGAATTCGGCCCGGTGGTCCCTGTGTTGGTAGGCAACGGGAAAGACCACCACGCCGACTGGACGCCCACTATCCAACTTTTTTAAACACTTCCTGAGTGTTTTGGGACACGATCTTCTTGACATTGTTAAAGAGTGTTTTAAAAAAGGGACACTTCTAGCTTCCTGTAGGCATGCAGTTCTCTTTCTGCTGTGTAAGAATGGAGATTTAACCCTTTTAAAAAACTGGAGACCAGTAGCTCTTTCATGTACAGACTACAAAATTCTCTCCAAAGTTTTATCAAACAGACTGAAAATATTTATTGTAGTGTTGATTGGTGCAGATCAATCTTATTGTGTTCCAGACAGATCTATGTTAGATAATTTATTTTAAACGAAGTTATGTTTTATATATGTAAATTATATAATATAAATGTAGGTGTTTTATCTATTGACCAAGAGAAGGCTTTTGACTGTGCAGATCATAGTTTTCTTTTGTCTAACTTACAGGCCTTAAGTGTTGGGGGAGGGGTTCTTGTCCTAGATAAAGCTGTTGTATAGTGGTGCTTGTTGTGTAGTGAAGATGTGGTGAGAGTTAAGCTGTCCTGTGCCAGTTAGGAGAGGGATTAGGCAGGGCTGCCCCATCTCAGGCCAGCTTCACAGCATTGCCATTGAGCTTCTCCTGTGTAGGTTGAGGAGCAGGCTGAGGGGTCCCTCTCTGCCAGAGCTAGTTCAACACCCTTCTGTTGTTGTATCAGCATATGATGATGATGTTAATGTGTTTTTCCAGGGAGAGGGAGATGTCCGGGAATTTAAAAAAAAGCCTGGTCCTATATGAAAAGGATTCTATAGCCAAGGTTAACTGGGGAAAAAAGTGAGGCTTTTTTGATGGGTCAGTGGGGCTTGGGGAGCACTTCTGGTCTTCCTGGGAACCTGAGGTGGGGAGAAATTAATGTCCTAGGAGTATATTTAGGAAGTGAGGACTTTTAGAGGCAGAACTGGGAGGGAGTGCTGGAGAAGGTGGAAGCCAAGTTGCCTAAATGGAAATGGTTGTGACGCCAGTTCTCCTATAGGGGAAGGGCTCTGATAGTTAATAACCTGGTCACCTCATCTATATGGCACAGACTCATTGTTTTAGTGCCACCACCTGGCCTTGTGGAAGAGATGCAGAAGCTCCTGGTGATTTTTTTCTGGTCTGGTCGGCACTGGCTGAGAGCATTGGCCCTGTATCTCCCTGTGGCTGAGAGAGGACAAGGACTCATGTAGATATTATATCCAGAACTGCGGCCTTCAGACTACAGACGGCACAGAGGCTGCTGTACGGCTGTGGTCACTGCTGGTTGGCTCCTGCTCGGCTGCTTCTTTGGAAAACTGGCCGGCATGGGTTGGATAAACAGCTTTGACATCTGATGCTGGCCTGCCTTGATTTACACCTTTTTACAGCTCGTGGTTAAAGCCTGGCAGATGCTGAAGGTCCCACGAATTCCTGACCGTAGACCAAGAATGTGGCTTTTTGAGAAGCTGCTGTTTTATAATGACTTCCTTGCGAATAGCACCTTTTCTTCTGCTACAGTAAGGACTAAGTTTGTTGAGGCTGGCATTACTAAACTGGGCCATCTTAGAAAAACATCAATGGAAACACTTAGTGGCATCACCAACATCAGGTCCTCCAGAGTGCTGAGGAGGGTTGTGGAGGAAGTCTGGCAGTCCCTGTCTGGGCCATTAAGAGTGTTTGTAGAAAATTGTGCTCTAGCTGAACAATGAAATGATTACATTGAGTGCGTTTTTCCCTCCCTGATCATTGGCCCTGCCGTTGAGGCATAGTGAGGCGGGAGCAGACTGCTTCTTTCCCTTAATACACCAGTGCTGGGTAGGTTCAGCTCTTGTGCGAAGAAGCAGTTTTATTACAGCTGTGTGAAGGTACTCATCCTTTGCTCTCTGGCTGCAGTCAAGGAGTCGAGGTGGACTGAGGTTTCTGCTTCAGACTGTACCCCTAAAGGCAGGTGGATGGTCCTGTATAAGCCTGCTGTTGCGAAGCACATGGCTGACCTCCAGTGGAGGATTATACATATGAGCAATACGCCATGAATGACACAGCGCTCACCTGGATCCAAGCACTTTTTTTTTTACTACTTTATTGGTCCCCATGGGGAAATTCTTTCTCTGCATTTAACCCATCCTAGCTGTGTAGCTAGGAGCAGTGGGCAGCCACCGTGCAGCACCCAGGGACCAACTCCAGTCCTTCTTGCCATGCCTCGTTCAAGGACACAGACGGGAGTATTAACCCTAACATGCATGTCTTTTTGACCGGGGAGGAATGTCCTTTCTGTACACAAAGGGAAACATTAGACCAGTATTTCCCAACCCAGTCCTCAAGGACCCCCTATCCTGCAGATTTTCATTGTAACCCTGCATAGGTAGCCCTGCTTGTACTTACTCAACAAATCATCTCACAGCACTTAATTATGCAAGGTGTGCAACATCTGACATAATTCATTGCTGATTGGTTGAATAACTACAAACAGGTACCTATTCAGGGTTGTAAAGAAAATCTGCAGGATAGGGGGTCCTTGAGGACTGGGTTGAGAAACATTGCATTAGAGCATTTAGTGGTCTCTTGTCCTCAATTAGTGGGCTTATTTAGAGGACTACAGGAATAGGTGGAAGCTTTGGGAGAGGAATTCTCTGTCCCCTTGTTTGTTATTGGGCTTAAATATGCAGTAAGAAAAAGACTGCTTCTGGTCCTAGCCAATTTTTTTGTTTGGAACTGCCAAGCTAGCGATCTGGAAGACCAGGAAGACAAGATACTAGGTCAGGGCTGGACTGATGTGGTGCAGAGTCTGAAGGGTTGGTGGCAGCTCCTCTGAAGATAGAGCATGCATTCTACACCCTGACCAGTAATCTGGACTCTTTCAGGGCTCTGTGGGGGTCAAGACAGGGTTTATGTTCACTGAGGGAAGATGGGTCACTTGTTCTTAATGTTTAATTTATTATGGTCGTGTGTGTGTGTGTTGATGTGAGAGTGTATATGACAGGGACATTTTTTGTGTGATTTGATTCAAGATTCTTTATTTGTTACATCTCAATATACAAGTACAAGAGAGTAAAATTCTTGAGTTTCGGCTCCTCAACACTGCAGCAACAACAGTAATAAAATAACAGCAGAACACAACAAAAAAGCAGTAATAATGATAAATAGTGTGTGGTGTATGTAGGGTGCTCTGTGTGTGTGTGTGTGTGTGTGTGTGTGTGTGTGTGTGTGTGTGTAAACTGATGATCCGCTGATGACCACAAGTCAGTACCAGTCAGTCCGGCACCAGGCTTAGTGTCTTTAATGTTCTTTGTTCAAAAGCCTGGTTGCTTGGTGGAAGAAGCTGCTCTGGAGTCTACTAGTCCGGGCTTTGAGGCTGCGGTACCACTTGCTTGAGTAGCAGCTGGAACAGTCCATAGTTGGGGTGGCGGGGGTCTTTGATAAGCCAAATTAATGATGCCTGAAATGTTATTGTTTTTTTAGCTTATCATTTTATGTTGACATGATGAGAATGGAGGATTTCTATAATGTGATGTAAATTAAAGTTATTTCAAAAGTCAAAAAGTCTCTCTCTCTGTCTCTGTCTCTCTGTCTCTCTGTCTCTCGTTCTCTGTCTCTCTCTCTCTGTCTCTCTGTCTCTTTCTCTTTCTTTCTCTTAGGTCCCTCCTCCTGCAGTCCCAGTCTATTGACAAAGAGTCTTTCTGCGGAGCCTTCCTGTTCCCCCTGCAGCCACCAGGGGGTATTGGATGCAGAGCTTACCCAGACGCTGAGTACTGACCCAGGGCCTCAGTCCGGCTTGGGACCCCTGGATGCCGTGGAAGTGCTGGAGCCTCATCCTCTGGGCCCACCGGGCCGCTGCTGCTTCACCAACACAGTGAATGAGGGTGGACCATCAGAACCAGAGGGAGGCACTGCAGCACCTCCCCCCAGCAGGAGCAGGCCACCGGTAACTGGACCCAAACCACAAGGTGGGCAGAGACATGGCACATCACTACAGTAAACTGAGTGGATGGACTGATGGATGGATAGATATGGGTGATGGATATGGATGGATGATGATTGCAGGATGGATACGTTCAAGTTATATTTATCAAATGCAGGTGGGGCATCAGGCCCACCTCAAATAGCTGACAATAAGACATTAAAAGTTAGCATTAAAACTAAAATAGTGGGTTTCCGGATGGCGTGGTGGTCTATTCCGTTGCCTACCAACATGGGGTTTGCTAATTCGAATCCCCGTGTTACCTCCGGCTTGGTTGGGCGTCCCTACAGACACAATTGGCCATGTCTGCTGGTGGAAAGCCGGATGTGGGTATGTGTCCTGATCGCTGCAGTAGCGCCTCCTCTGGTCGGTCAGGGCGTCTGTTTGGTGGGGAGGGGGAACTGGGGGAATAGCGTGATCCTCCCACGTGCTACGTCCCCCTGGTGAAACTCCTCACTGTCAGGTGAAAAGAAGCGGCTGGTGACTCCACATGTATGGGAGGAGGCATGTGGTAGTCTGCAGCCTCCCCGGATCAGCAGAGGGGGTGGAGCAGAGACCGGGACGGCTCGGAAGAGTGGGGAGATTGGCCAAGTACAATTGGGGAGAAAAAAGGGGGGGGGTCTAAAATTAACAGTAATTACATGCCAAAAACTAAAATCTTCATGTAATGACTGGCAGTTGAAATGTGGCAGTGTTACAGAGGTAGATACTATGTGATAAATATGTAACGTGTACATGTACACAATATGTAACGTGTACATGTACACAATATGTAAAGTGTACATGTACACAGTGCGGGAATGATACAGCAGAAAACTGAGCAGTGCAGAATAAAGTGAGGTGTGTGCACATTGCGAGAGAGAAAGAAAGAGAGAGTGTGTGTGTGTGTGTGTGTGTGTGTGTGTGTGTGTGAGTGTGAGTGTGAGTGTGGGTGCACATGTGTGTGTTTGTTGTGGGCTGCTCCCGGTCTGGGGAAAACGCTAGATGGGGACAAACTCGTGTTGCAGAACTCAAATACACATTGTTAATTAAATGGTGGGGCGGGTAGTGGGGTGACTCAGACTAGCTGCAGCTGGGGGTTAGTTGGATATCACTGTCAGCGGCTCTCTCCGGGTCTGCCAGAGGTAGAGGTGGTAGTATTAAATGGTGGGGTGGGGTGGGTAGTGGGGTGACTCAGACTAGCTGCAGCTGGGGGTTAGTTGGATATCACTGTCAGCGGCTCTCTGCAGGTCTGCCAGAGGTAGCGGTGGTAGTATTGGGAGTTCAGGACTTCTCCTAACGACTTCCTTCTAGGTGAGCCCTCACAGCGTGTGTGTGCATGCGCTCGTGTGTCCAGAGTCTCCGTGTTCAGGAGGCTTATGGCTTGTGGGTAAAAACTGTCCTGAAGCCTGTTGGTTCGGGCCCGGATTCTCCGGTACTGTTTGCCAGAAGGTAACGGAGTGAACAGTTTGTGGCTGGGGTGGCTCTAGTCCCCAACTATCCTCTGGGCTTTCTTCCTGCAACTCTGAGTGTAGAGGTCCGGTATGGCCGGTGCTCAGTCCTGGTGATGTGCTGTACTGTTTTCACCGCCCCAAAAAGAAACTTCAGGTGTCACGGAATAATAATAGAATTGTTCGAAGTCTACCAGTGGACACTCGCTTGGTTTCCTCTCATTTTGAGAGAGTAAATTGGCTGAGGGTGCAGAACAGGGTGGACCAGATTAAATTGTGTACAGTACTGAGGATTGTTCGGGGATGTGCCCAGACCAGATATCTTAGAATTTTTGCTGGGTAGGGACGCACACAGTTACATCAGTAGGGGGAGCATGACTGACTTTGTACGCTACAGATTTAAGACACTTGCTGGCAAGGCAACCATTTCATACTCCACAGCTGTTTTATGGAATACGCGACCCAAAGCCATGAAGGACACTGACAGGGTTGGCAGCTTCAAAACTGCTCTAAAAATGTGACGTAGGAACAGGTTAGATTAAATTATTCTCTCATGTGCTGTTAAGATGTGTGTGGCAGGAACTCCCATTTCAAGTATTAACTGCCTAATGCAAATTTTCCCTTGTGTTGGTTATTAAATTAAATTCAGTATACCTCATGTCTGTCTGTGGTGATCTTATGTGACCCCCATCGCAGAGTGACAGGTTGTGAAGAGAAGGGGTCTATGGCAGGCTGTGTATCATTTATTCATTTTAAGGTGCTCGTCACTAGAAATTAGACACACACTAGTCACTATGAAAATCCACTAGTTGCTAAAAGCTAGACTCCAGCGCTGTTAGAATAAGCACTAGTTAGTGGTTACGACTAGTCACCATGATCTTTCACTAGTAACAAGTCAATAGCTCTAGTTCTTTTATTATTATACTATTTATTTATTATTATATTATTGTCCTGTGATGGCCTGGCGGCCTGTCCAGGGTGTCTCCCCGCCTGCCGCCCAGTGACTGCCGGGATAGGCTCCAGCATCCCGCGCCCCTGAGAGCAGGATAAGCGGTGTGGATAATGGATGGATGGGAAATTCAGTGACTGCAGATTAACCCATCCTTGCTGTGATGTGTGCAGCTCGGAGCAGTGGGCTGCTGCCTTCATGCAGCACCCGGGGAACAACTCCAGTTCTTTTCCCACTACCTTGCTCAGGGGCACAGACAGGAGTATTAACCCTAAATGCGTGTTTCATTTGATGGTGGGGGAAACCGGAACACCCGAGGGAAACCCACCGCAGACACGAGAACATGCAAACTCCACACAGAGGACGACCTGGGATGACCCCCAAGTTTGGACAACCCCGGGGTTCGAACCCAGGACCCTCTTGCTGTGAGGCGACAGCGCTAACCACTGTGCCATCGTGCCGCCTGTATATAGTGTCTCTGTTGCCCAGAATGTAGAGTTTTTGAACGTATGAGCTGTCAAGTTTGTCATGTGCTGATGACTGTTCTTGTCCCCTTCCACTAAGGAGCACAATGGAAGTAAGAATACTCGCTCCCTTGTGTTGCCCCTGTCAGTTTTTGAAAATTGTACATGAAGCACTCATCCTGTATTTATGCTTTCAGTGTTGAATAAAACTAACCAACCAACCAACCAACCAACCAATCAATCAATCAATCAATCAATCAATCAATCAATCAATCAATCAACACACCTAACACCATCCAGAACGTCCAACACATCTAACATCAAATGCAGTTCAACAACAAGTGCCACCAACCACGTCTGAACACAACCAATGCCCTCCAACACAACAACACATCTAACGCAACCAGTGTCATCCAACACGTTCAACACAACCAGTGCCATCCTACACAACCATCACTATCCAAAAAATTCTGACCCACCCAACGCATTCAACACCTTCTAACAGAGGTAACATCACCCAACACATCTTACACAACCAGCAACCTTCAACACCATCTAACAAATCTAACACATCCGACATATCCAGCATTACCCAACACATCCATCACATCTACACCATTCAACACATCCAACCCCATACAGCTGTTCTAGCTCCATTCAACACATCCAACACCATCCAACCCCATACAGCTGTTCTAACTCCATTCAACACATCCAACACCATCCAACCCCATACAGCTGTTCTAACTCCATTCAACACATCCAACACCATCCAACCCCATACAGCTGTTCTAACTCCATTCAACACATCCAACACCATCCAACCCCATACAGCTGTTCTAGCTCCATTCAACACATCCAACCCCATACAGCTGTTCTAACTCCATTCAACACATCCAACCCCATACAGCTGTTCTAACTCCATTCAACACATCCAACCCCATACAGCTGTTCTAACTCCATTCAACACATCCAACTGCTCTAACACATCCCACATCATTCAGTACCATCCAACTTCATCTAATACATCCAACACAATCTAACAACAACCTACACATCCAACTGTTGTGTCGGCATTTTCCCCACCACCAAATGAAAACGCCTGGTTGAACCCGAGTTTTACTTACTGATGTTGTGCCATTTGTTGCTTAACGTCCTCTACCAGCTTGTTCTGTCTCGTCTGCTTATTAGAAACAGCAACAGCAACGACTACCTGCCTTCTTCTTCCTCATTTGGCTGTTATGATGAAGATGGAAAACACTATGCACCCTTTCATTGTCTTGGCAAAGTTCTACCAGACACTAACCATCCATCATCCATTATCCAACCGCTTATCCTAGTCGGGGTCACGGGGATGCTGGAGCCTATCGCAGCAGTCATTGTGCGGCAGGCGGGGAGACACTCTGGACAGGCCGCCAGTCCATCACAGACCAGACACTAACCATTCAAATCAAATACTAGTAAAGTCTGCAGGATTTGATATTCCTAGAGTAACTATTGTGTTAAAGACACCAGAGACAGAGAGACTCATACAGGAGGTTTGTGAGTCTTGTGTAACCAATTGTGCCTTTAACTTCAACTGACCGAGTCTCTCTTTTCCAGTTCCGCCAAAGCCCCCCCACCTCCAGCAGCATGCAGGGTGTAAGCCACGTCCCCGTGCCCCAGACAAGCCCCTCCCCCCTCCTCCACCCTGCCGACCTCTCCCAGTAGACCCACGGGGGGAGGGAACCTCCTCTCCTACCTGCGTGCTCTCCCTCATCGAGAAGTTTGAGAGGTGAGCTCTGATTGGTCTGAATATTTCTCTCCTGGTCCAGTAAACAGACAGGGGTTAGTCACATGGTCCAAGGACAATGGAACCTCCAAGACTAATATTTGTCTGTGTGTGTGTGTGTGTGTGTGTGTGTGTGTGTGTGTGTGTGTGTGTGTGTGTGTAGGGAACAGCTCATTGTCGTTCCAGACATTACGGGGGGTGGAGCTCTGTGTCCCAGACTGGATTCTTCCTCTTGCAGTTCTCCACCTTTCTCACCATCATCATCCCCAGCTCCCCTCCTTGCTGCTGACCTGCCCCTGGAGGTCAGGGGTAAAGAGAGTGATGACAGCACAGCTGAAGAGGGGGAATTATCAGGGGGTTGTGGGAGGGATGCTGACCACCGCCTCTCTATGGAGTCAGGGTGCAGTGCCTCCGAAAAGCACCTCCGTGAAGAGGCGGTTGCTATGGAGACCGCAGATTACCAACTGCAGGCTGCTGAGAGCCAATCAGAAATCCCCTCTGAGCGCTTGTCCCTCCCCTCCTCACAGACGGAGGGGAAGCTGGCCAATCGAGACAGCGGAATCGACAGCATCAGCTCCCCGTCACACAGCGAGGAGCTCTGCTTTGCCAGCGCGGAGGAAGGAGGTCTAGCTTATTCCTGCAGCCCCGTCCTCCCACGCCTGTCCAGCTCCTCCTCCTACACGGGGGAGGGGGAGGTGCGTAGGGAGGACGGCGCTGGTGACTCTGAGGAAGGAGACAGTGACATAGAGGAGGAAGAGGAGGAGCTTACAATGGTTCTTCCTCCTGCCAAGACTAACAGACAGAACTCTACTGAGGTGAGAAGCTAGAGAAAGAATCAGATCTCAGCTCAGATAATCTTTCGTCCAATAAGATCAGAGCAAACACCTGATGGGGGCGTAGTCATGGCAAAAGTTAGTTGTGGAAAAAAATTACACTGATGGAAGTCAGTAGAGATAAAGTTGAGTCACTGTGTTAATATCTATTTCAGGAGACGTTCCAGTTAAATCTAACATCCTGCGTTGTTTTTGGTTTGTACATGTGAGTGGCTTCAGGATGGAGGTCTGTTCACTCTGATGTCACATATGCATTGCTTAAAAACTGTAGTGTGAGTGTAGTCAGAGAGAGGGGGTGGGGGAGACAAAGAGACTGCTTTTACTACTACTACTACTTTTGGCTGCTCCCGTTAGGGGGCGCCACATCGGATCATCTGTTTCCATCTCTTCCTGTCCTCTGCATCTTCCTCTGTCACACCAGCCACCTGCATGTCCTCCCTCACCACCTCCATAAACCTCCTCTTTGGCCTTCCTCTTCTCCTCTTCCCTGGCAGCTCCATATTCAGCATCCTTCTCCCAGTATACCCAGCATCTCTCCTCCACACATGTCCACACCATCTCCATCTTGTCTCTCTTGCTTTGTCTCCAAACCGTCCACCCTGAGCTGTCCCTCTAATATACTCGTTCCTAATCCTGTCCTTCTTCATCACTCCCAATGAAAATCTTATCATCTTCATCTCTGCCACCTCCAGCTCCACCTGCTGTCTTTTCATCAGTGCCACCATCTCCAGACCATACAACATAGCTGGTCTCACAACCATCTTGTAAACCTTCCCTTTAACTCTTGCTGGTACCCTTCTGTCACACATCACTCCTGACACTCTTCTCCACCCACTCCACCCTGCCTGCGCTCTCTTCTTCACCTCTCTTCTGCACTCCCCGTTACTTTGGACAGTTGAACCCAAGTATTTAAACTCATCCACCTTCGTCACCTCCACTCCTTGCATCCTCACCATTCCACTGTCCTCCCTCTCATTCACACATATGTATTCCATCTTGCTCCTACTGACTTTCATTCCTCTTCTCTCCAGTGCATACCTCCACTTGTCCAGGTTCTCCTCCACCTGCTCCCTACTCTTGCTACAGATCACAATGTCATCCACGGGCTCAGAGCCAATCCTTGATGTAATCCCACCTCCACCTTGAACCCATCCGTCATTCCTACCACACACCTCACCACCATCACACTGCCCTCATAGATATGCTGCACCACTCCTACATACTTCTCTGCTACTCCCAACTTCCTCATACAATACCACACCTCCTCTCTCGGCACCCTGTTGTATGCTTTCTCTAAATCCACTAAGACACAATGTACCTCCTTCTGGCCTCCTCTATACTTCTCCATCAACATTCTCAAAGCAAACATCACATCTGTGGTGCTCTTTCGTGGCATGAAACCATACTGCTGCTGCTGATCATCACCTCTCCTCTTAACCTAGCTTCTGTTACTCTTTCCCATATCTTTATGCTGTGGCTGATCAACTTTATACCTCTGTAGTTGTTACAGTTCTGCACATCACCCTTGTTCTTGAAAATCGGTACCAGTATGCTTCTTCTCCACTCCTCAGGCATCCTCTCACTTTCCAAGATTGTGTTAAACAATCTAGTTAAAACCCCCACTGCCATCTCTCCTAAACACCTCCATGCCTCCACAGGTATGTCATCAGGACCAACGGCCTTTCCACTCTTCATCCTCTCCATAGCTGCCCTCACTTCCTCCTTGCTAATCCGCTGAACTTCCTGATTCACTATCCCCACATCATCCAACCTTCTCTCTCTCTCATTTTCTTCATTCATCAGCCCCTCAAAGTACTCCTTCCTCCTTCTCAACACACTCTCCTCGCTTGTCAGCACATTTCTATCTCTATCCTTCATCACCCAAACCTGCTGCACATCCTCCCCAGCTCGGTCCCTCTGTCTAGCCAGTCAGTACAAGTCCTTTTCTCCTTCCTTAGTGTCTAACCTGTCATACAACTCAGCATTTGCCTTCACCAACTCTTTCTTGGGTTTTCCTTGGGTACCCTCTCCACCAACTCATCCAACTCCAGAATTCTTCTTTCTATTCCATCTCACGCCCAACTTGTGGGGCATATGTACTGATAACATTCATCAACACGTTTTCGATTTCCAGCTTCATACTCATCACTCTGTCTGACACTCTCTTCACCTCCACCACACTCTTGACATACTCTTACTTCAGGATTATCCCTACCCAATTTCTCCTCCCATTCGCACCATGGTAGAAAGGTTTGAACCCACCTCTTATACTCCCCTTCCACCTGGTCTCTTGCACACACAGTATGCCTACCTTTCTTCTCTCCGTCATATCAGCCAGCTCTCTCCCTTTACCAGTCATAGTGCCAGCATTCAAAGTTCTGACCCTCACCTCCACACTCCTACCCTTCCTTCTCTCCTGCTGCCTCTGGACATGCCTTCCCCCGTTCCTTCTCCTTCACCCGACAGTAGCATAGTTTCCACCGGCACCCTGCTGGCCAACTGTAGTGGTGGCGGTCGTTGGTAACCCGGGCCTCAACCGATCCGGTATGGAAATCTGGTTTATGATCCGTATATTTTAGCTGGCAAAGATTTTATGCCGGATGTCCTTCCTGATGCAACCCTCCCCATCTAACCGGGCTTGGGACCGGCACTAAGAATGCACTGGCTTGTGCATCCTCAGTGACAGGGTTAGAAATTTAAAAATAAAAGTGGGTTAATTGGAGGATGACAGGGGGGGGGGTGATTGTGGTGATGGAGATGAGGGGCAGGCAGAGGGCAGGCAGGTAGATAAGTGACTGGGGAAGAGGGCACAGGGTATCCTGTACACAGGAGAGCACAGTTTAGCACGAGGAAACACCGGGAACTAGCTCGAGTACATAAAATACCGCAGTGGCGGCAAGAGTGACTACCACGGTGGTTGGCTGAACAATCTGGTGATGAGCTGGTGAAGAGCCAGGATCCTTATACTGCTGGGGTTGATGAGCAAGTTGAAGACAGGTGTGGGGGTGAAGCAAGAGCCAGGAGAGGAGAGAGAGACAGAGAGGGGAGGTAGAGACACAAGGAACTGGAGTCACGGCTAAAGCCCTGACATCCATTCTGCCGTTCAGTTTACTTTTCTGGAGCTTTTACAAGTCGTCTGTACACCTGTTGTCCTTTTGCTGAGTACAAATCAGATCTTTTTGTACTTCTTAGTTCTAGCAATGGGCCTGCTGCTCAAACTAGCGGGATAAAATGTGAAGTCAGGAAAGGAGTCTTCTCCATCAGGACCCTCTGTTCCGCTGCAATTCTGTTGCACCATTTTTAGTCGCTCCCCTGTCCGTCTTCCATGCCACCTGTTTAGATAGTCCTGGTGTGGTGAACACACCTCTGTCCTGAACGAGAAGCCCCGGGCTATGTGTCTTTAAAAGCGAGTCCTGATGTGTCCACAACTTTCTGTAGCTTTACAGTTCTGGATGCACACAAAGTGTGTTGAGGCTTGGTGTGCCGGTGTCCTGTACATCGAACTGGCTCAGTGAACGAGAGTGTCTTCCAGCAGCTAGTGTAATAATACGCCAGGCTCCACCCCCCCCCTTTTCTCCCCAATTGTATCTGGCCAGTTGCCCCACTCTTCCGGGCCGTCCCGGTCTCTGCTCCACCCCCTCTGCTGATCCGGGGAGGGCTGCAGACTACCACATGCCTCCTCCCATACATGTGGAGTCACCAGCCGCTTCTTTTCACCTGACAGTGAGGAGTTTCACCAGGGGGACGTAGCATGTGGGAGGATCACGCTATTCCCCCAGTTCCTCCTCCCCACCAAACAGACGCCTTGACCGACCAGAGGAGGCGCTAATACAGCAACCAGGACACATACCCAGATCCAGCTTCCCACCCGCAGACAGGGCCAGTTGTGTCTGTAGGGACGCCCGACCAAGCCGGAGGCGACGGGGATTCAAACCAGCAATCCCCGTGTTGGTAGGCAACGGAATAGACCGCTACGCTACCTGGACACAAAAGTATTGTTAACGACAATACCCTTCTCCACAACCATATTAATGTTATCCACCATATCTAGAAACAAAGCAACAGCTCCATTCAGCCTAGCCGCATCTTTAACGCAGTGGTGTCTGAGCACGTCACCTACAGCTAGCCCGGCGTCCTCCACCAAACAAAGAAAGCTGACTGGAGAGTTTACGTCATGCTTCCTAGTTAACCTCCGTGACTGCTAAACACGCTATAACATAGTGTGTCAAAAACAAAAAACCATCAGTGAGGACTCAGGACTGCAGAAGTAGCTTTTCTTTGGTTCTACTCGTCTTTGGCAGCTTCAGAAAACAAAATATGAGAGAACAGACACACCCATCATCATCTTCTTTCTATAGAACACCTGGACAGGCAAGACACCTGGACAGGTAAAACACCGGGACAGGTAAAACACCTGGACTGGTAAAACACCTGGACAGGCAAGACACCTGGACAGGTAAAACACCCAGATAGGTAAAACACCTGGACAGGTAAAACACCGGGACAGATAAAACACCTGGTCAGGTAAAAAACCTAGACTGGTAAAACACCCAGACAGGTAAAACACCTGGTCAGGTAAAACACCCAGACAGGTAAAACACCTGGTCAGGTAAAATACCTAGACTGGTAAAACACCCAGACAGGTAAAACACCTGGTCAGGTAAAACACCTGGACAGGTAAAACACCCAGACAGGTGAAACACCTGGTCAGGTAAAGCATCTGGTCAGGTAAAAAACCTAGACTGGTAAAACACCCAGACAGGTAAAACACCTGGTCAGGTAAAACACCTGGTCAGGTAAAACACCCAGACAGGTAAAACACCTGGTCAGGTAAAACACCCAGACATGTAAAACACCCGGACAGATAAAACACCCAGACAGGTAAAACACCCAGACATGTAAAACACCAGGACAGATAAAACACCAGGGCAGATAAAACACCTGGGCAGGTAGAAGACCTGGAGCCTAGAGCTCCCTGTAGGTAAGTAATACTATCAAGTCTCAGGATAGTACACACACTAAGTGAGAGACAGCGTCCGGGTGGCGTGGCTGTCTAGTCCGTTGCCTACCAACACGAGCCTCGGCGGTTCGAATCCCTGTGTTACTTCCAGCTTGGTCGGGCGTCTCTACAGACACAATTGGCTGTGTCTGTAGGTGGGAAACCGGATGTGGGTATGTGTCCTAGTCGCTGCACTAGTGCCCCCTCTGGTCGGTCGGGGCACCTGTTTAGGGGGGAGGGGGAACTGGGGGGAATAGTGTGATCCTCCCACGCACTACGTCCCCCTGGTGAAACTCCTCACTGTCAGGTGAAAAGAAGCGGCTGTGGTAGTCTGCAGCCCTCCCCGGGTCAGCAGAGGGGGTGGAGCAGAGACCGGGACAGCTCAGAAGAGTGGGGTAACTGGCCAAGTGCAATTGGGGAGAAAAAGGGGGGAGGGGAGTGAGAGAGACAGACAGAGAGACTCTCTTAGTGAGGAGTGTGTGTGTGTGTGTGTGTGTGTGTGTGTGTGTGTGTGTGTGTGTGTGTGTGTGTGTGTGTGGATCTTGTGTTTGCCACCTACTTGAAAGTCTTTTATAAATACTGATCTGATCACAAACAACTGTCTCTCTGTCTGAGTGTGTGTCTGTCTGTCTTCCAGCTGTCTGTCCAGCAGAGGGTGTTTAACATCGCCAATGAGCTGCTCCACACAGAGACGGCGTACGTCTCCAAACTCCACCTGCTGGACCAGGTAAACCTCCACCTGACCCACTGACCGCTGGTTTGAACTTATAAAGCGGCTGTTGATTTCCCCCTCCTTTCTCTCCTCTCTCCTCTTCACTTTCCTCTCCTCTCTGCTCCCTCATCTTCTCTCTCCTCTCTCGTCTCCTCTGCAGGTGTTTTGTGCACGGCTCCTGGAGGAGGCGCGTTCCCGTTCCTCCTTTCCCTGTGATGTGGTTCAGGGAATCTTCTCCAACATCTGCTCCATCTACTGCTTCCACCAGCAGTTCCTGTTGCCCGCCCTGCAGAGACGCATGGAGGAGTGGTGAGAGCAGCAATCCATCCATCCATCCATCCATCCACCCATCCATCCATCCATCCACCCATCCGTTTATCATCTCTGGACCCATGCATGACTCAGCTGTGCTCTCTGCTGGTATCAGAAGACTGTATGGGGTAGTCAGATCTTTGAAGTGGACCAGCTCTTGAACGTGTGATGTCTGGTTTCTCCTTCTGCCTCACAGGGATTCGAACCCGAGGATTGGAGACATCCTGCAGAAGTTAGCTCCATTCCTGAAGATGTACGGCGAATATATCAAGAACTTTGACCATGCTCTGGAGCTCATCAACACCTGGATGGATA
>JAJHIY020000495.1:1060000-1105000 GCA_022114975.2 Lampris megalopsis | reverse complement strand
GGGCGTCCGGGTGGCGTAGCGGTCTCCTCCGTTGCCTACCAGCACGGGGATCGCCGTGTCTGTGGGTGGGAAGCCGGATGTGGGTATGTGTCCTGGTCGCTGCACTAGCGCCTCCACTGGTCAGTCAGGGTGCCTGTTCAGGGGGGGAGGGGGAACTGGGGGGGAATAGCGTGATCCTCCCACGCGCTACATCCCCCTGGAGAAACTCCTCACTGTCAGGTGAAAAGAAGCGGCTGGTGACTCCACATGTATGGAAGGAGGCATGTGGTAGTCTGCAGCCCTCCCCAGATCAACGGAGGGGGTGGAGCAGTGACCAGGATGGCTCAGAAGAGTGGGGTAATTGGCTGGGATACAATTGGGGAGAAAAAGGGGGAACCCCCCCCCCAAAAAAATAAAAAGCCAACACCTACATAGGAGACTGCTGCAGTAAAACCAGGAGGTTCAGGCTGTGGATTTTAGAGGGTTTTCACTTTTGTTAAGAAGCTTATGGAATAAGAGAACTTTTCTTAATGGAAGGATTTCAGTCTCAGTTTGTGAAATAAGGTATCTTTGTGTCGGACATGTGTAATTAATGTTGTGTGTAATGAAGTTTGTACATTGATGTTGTTTCTCTTCCAGCTGAAGGAGATGAGCAGTGTGCCGAGAACCTTCCTGATCTCTGGAAAACAACGGTCACTGGAACTACAGGCCAGGTAGACAGACAGACAGACTGACTGATAGACAGACATTGTCGTCATCATTATTGGTGATCACTTGAGGTGGAGTACGATGGTTTGCCTGTGGGGGGCCCTTGTTGTGGGTCTTCAAGTGGCTCAAGAGGCCAATTGCGGAACCACAAGCTTTCTTGCAGTGTGGGCGGTGATGTGAGGTGGTGGAAGTGGAATGTGGAAAAGGCTTTCTGGTGGGGACTCTTTCCTTTCTTAGCTGCTGCTTGGCGCTGGCAGTCTGTCAGAGATCATCTTCATGGAATGTGGCTCCTTCATGCGGTTCTGTTTTGAGCAAGGTCTTCCCAGTTGGAGCTGTTTATGTGGAATTTTTTGAGGTTGATCCTGATGTTGTCCTTGAAACACTTTTTCTGACCTCCAGGTGCTCATTGGCCATCATTTAGTTCTGAAGTGAGGACCTTTTTGGGAGTCGCGTGTCAGGCATTTGTTTTAGATGGCCTGTCCATCTCAGCTGGTGTTAAATGATGGTGGTGGCAGTGCTGTTGATGCTTTCTACCTCAAGGACACTGACATTAGTGCGTGTCTCTTTCCAACTGATGCGCAAGATTTTTCGCTGACATCTCTGGTGGTAGGACTCCAGGACTCTTAGTATATGCCTACTCTACGTAGTCCAGGTCTCTGCACCATATAAAAGTGAGGGCAAGATGACTGCCTGTAGACCAGTAGCTTTGTCTTTGCAAGCAAGTCAGAGTTTTCAAGACTTTTCTACTGAGCTTTGCAAAAGCCCCACTGGTGCAGCAGATATGATGGAGTACCTCGCTGTCGATGTCTGCCCTTGAAGAGGTGACTTCCAAGGTAGAGGAACTGGTCCACATTTTCAAGGCTTACACTGTCAATTGTTATTTTTGGCAGGGGTGCGGAGGAGGACGAGTCTGATAGAGGACCTTTTTTTTCTTTATGTATGGCCAAAGCGAGGAGTGTGCACGCCCTGGCACAAGCATCAAGTATGCATTAACTATCTTTTTCTGGTTGGGCGGTGATGGCGTTATCATCTCCATATTGCTGCCCCACAATGATGTGTGGAAGATGTTGGACTTGGCCTTGAAATGATTTAGGTTTTTTTTTTTTCCTTGAATTTTCTCCCCAATTACCCCACTCTTCCGAGTCATCCTGGTCTGTTAAGCTCATATCGGGGTGTCCAGTATTACTGATCAAATTGTAAATGCAAACTGTTCTGCTTCAGCCAAACAGCTTTGTTCTGCATCGTTGAGATGGCATCATAAACCTCCAACAGGCTCCGGGGGTCCCCCATGCCTTCCTTCATGGGACACTGTGGAATTCGGTCAAGGACCTCCTCATCAACCATTATTCTCTGGTTCAGCAGTTCCTCAAAATGTTCTTTCCAGCAGGCCTTCATCTCTTCATCCGTTTTCAGGATCTTTTGTCTGTCCTTAGACCAGAGGGAGTTGGATCTATGGTAGGTGGGACCATATACAGCTTTAGTGGCATTGAAGAAACCCCTTGTGTCACCTGCTTCTGCAAGATTTTGAATTTCATAGACTTTCTCTGTCTACCATTTGTTTTTAAGCTCCCTTACCTGGTGTTGGACAAAGGCCTGGGCTCTGGAGTGAGCATCCCTCTTGGCTTGGCAAGTGATGTCCTTCTGCCAGACACAAGAAGGCTGCCGTTTTATTTTTTATTTTGGAAATAAGATGTTTAATTTCCTCATCATTGTCACTGAACCAGTCCTGGTTTCTCTTTGTGTTTAAACCAAGGACTTCTTGGCCGGTGTTCAGGATGGTGGTGTTCAGATCTCAGTGTTGGAGCATGGATGCATCCAGGATGTTTTGCATGTTTTTCTCTCTGACAAGGCTGTTGGTGATACTAAGAGCGTGTTCTGTATACCTGGTCAGGAGGAGAACCCCACTGAGGTTGATGTTTTCTACACCCTCTTTCCCAATAGTGCCTCTCCACGTTCTTTAATCCTGACCAACTCTGCAATTGAAGTCCTCCAGAAGGATGATTTTGTCTTTTGTCCTGGGATGCCTGACAGGATGTTGTCTAGACTGGCATAGAAAGCTTCCTTGACATCTTTTTGTTAGTCCAAAGTGGGAGCATATGCACTCACAACAGCGGCCATCTGTTTGCTGTCCAGCTTTAGCTGAACTGTCATTAGGCGTTTGCTGATGCCCTTGAGCAATTAAGTAAGCTAGGTTAACCATGGTGAAGCCAACCCCCTGTATGCGGGGTTCACCAGCAGGCTTTCGTTTCCAGAAGAAGGTGTATCCTCCCTTTTCCTCCCTCAGTTGTCCTTCATCTGCCACTCTGGTCTCAGATAGGGGTGCAATGTCGATGTTAAAACTCTGTAATGAATGGGCACATTCCAGGATCCAAAATTCATTTTCCTGTGTTTTGGACCGCATAGAGAAGATCTCACTGGACACAATAATCCAGCCAGGAAGTTGGTGAGGCAGACAATTTTTAGGACACCTTTTCCAGCCCCCTCCCCTAGTGGAGTGAGCAGTGTGGAATCTGAAAAGGGTGCTCAGTCGTGAGTGAAGGTGCTGCAGAATTCTCCTGCCTCAATCTGAGAGTCCAGGAAGTCGACTTCACCCACCGCCTGTGTTCCAGTATGTGACTAGGAGCCGCCAGACTTCTTGGTCCTGCTCCCATCGGCACTTACTGATTGCCACAGGGCTTGAGATTGGGGTGTGCAGTATGTGTTATCCCCTACTGGTGGAGGCCCCACCTTAAAAGAAGTCACACACAGGCATCCACCAGTAGGGGATAACACATACTGCACACCCCAATCACCAGACTGGCTGTGCACTGACAGTCACCACATGGTCCTTGACACAGACAGACCTGTAAGCAAAGGCATGGACTCCATTACAGTTGGAGGTCCCCCCCTGCTGCAGCCCTCCTCCACCTTAACAGCTGTTGAAGTCATCTGCCCGTTTGCTGGACACCATCCTCCGCCAGCTCCACTGTTGAGGTCTTTATTGAGTCGTGATTTGTGTGGTACCTCCCCCTCAACTTTACCACCAAGGGTGACCCAAGGGTGACCCTCCTGGTAGGGTCACCCTACCAGGAGCAAAACTCCAGACGGCCTCGCTCTTGTCTTCTTTAGTACATACAAGCATCTCCACCACGTCAAGGTGGAGACTCCGGAGAAGTGGAAGACAAGCACACACACACACACACAGACAAAGACAGACTGATAGTTTTTTAGTTTTCTTGTTAAACCTATTAGTTTTCTGTTTTTTCCACAGGACAGAGGAGGAGAAGAGGGAGTGGATCCAGGTACACACACACACACACACACACACACACACACACACACACATATGCAAATGAAATACTATCAGTCAATCAAATCCAAAGCCACAGTTGAGGGCTAACTTAAAAGAGAACTTAGCTAAACTCAGACTAGACTTCTAGACTAAGACTAGACTACTACACTAAGACTAGACTACTAGACTAAGACTAGACTTCTAGACTAAGACTAGACTACTACACTAAGACTAGACTACTAGACTAAGACTAGACTTCTAGACTACTAGACTAAGACTAGACTACTAGACTAGAGTACTACACTAAGACTAGAGTACTACACTAAGACTAGACTTCTAGACTACTAGACTAAGACTAGACTACTAGACTAAGACTAGACTAGACTACTAGACTAAGACGAGTACTGGACTAAGACTAGAGTACTGGACTAAGACTAGACTACTAGACTAAGACTAGACTAGACTAGACTACTAGACTAAGACTAGAGTACTGGACTAACCTGCCCTCACACGGAGACTGAGACCCTCCCTGGGAGGATGTATTGAAACTGATGCGTGAAGAGATATGGCGACATGAGGATAAGTAAACTTTCACTTTCAACATGAAGGAAGTACACAATCAGTCTCTGATGTCAGTTTGAAGAATCTTCCAGAAAAAAAACGAGGTTGGTGAGAAAGCCTGCTAGGTTTCATTTTTAACTTTGGTAAGCGAGAGGAGGTTTGTGTTTTTATCAGCGGGGCGATGAATCATCTGGAGGGTTTTGGTGTTTGTATGTCACAGGCCAGAGAAAAAGATTTACAGTAATCTAGTCTGGATGAAACCACCACGAGTCCCAGAAGGTGGATCAGTTCATCTGGACACAGATACCTTTCATCATCATCTAAGTGACTCTTCAGTCCCACCTGACTGCAGGTACCCCACCCTTATAAACAGTACAGTGTCTGCAGGTACCCCACCCTTATAAACAATACAGTGACTGCAGGTACCCCACCCTTATAAACAATACAGTGACTGCAGGTACCCCACCCTTATAAACAATACAGTGACTGCAGGTACCCCACCCTTATAAACAATACAGTGACTGCAGGTACCCCACCCTTATAAACAATACAGTGACTGCAGGTACCCCCACCCTTATAAACAATACAGTGACTGCAGGTACCCCACCCTTATAAACAACACAGTGACTGCAGGTACCCCCACCCTTATAAACAATACAGTGACTGCAGGTACCCCACCCTTATAAACAATACAGTGACTGCAGGTACCCCACCCTTATAAACAATACAGTGACTGCAGGTGTCCCCACCCTTATAAACAATACAGTGACTGCAGGTACCCCACCCTTATAAACAATACAGTGACTGCAGGTGTCCCCACCCTTATAAACAATGCAGTGACTGCAGGTACCCCACCCTTATAAACAATACAGTGACTGCAGGTACCCCCACCCTTATAAACAATACAGTGACTGCAGGTACCCCACCCTTATAAACAATACAGTGACTGCAGGTGTCCCCACCCTTATAAACAATACAGTGACTGCAGGTGTCCCCACCCTTATAAACAATACAGTGACTGCAGGTACCCCACCCTTATAAACAATACAGTGACTGCAGGTACCCCACCCTTATAAACAATACGGTGACTGCAGGTACCCCACCCTTATAAACAATACAGTGACTGCAGGTACCCCACCCTTATAAACAATACAGTGACTGCAGGTACCCCACCCTTATAAACAATACAGTGACTGCAGGTACCCCACCCTTATAAACAATACAGTGACTGCAGGTGTCCCCACCCTTATAAACAATACAGTGACTGCAGGTACCCCACCCTTATAAACAATACAGCGGCATAACGACCCGAACCAACCACTTAGATGATGATGATGAAACATGTCTGTCAGTAAACGTTGTCTGCAGATGAACTGATTCCCCTTTTCTGATTTCCTCACCTGGTTTGTTGAGCATCAAGACACTTGAATAAAGGTCTCAGCATCACATTTTAGCAGTTTCAAAGCACTAAAATAAGTCTGATGAAAAGCATCACCAACATTTATAGTGTCTGGGTGGTGTAGCGGTCTATTCCGCTGCCTACCGACATGGAGATCCCGGTTCGAATCCCCGTGTTACCTCCGGGTTGACCAGGCGTCCTTACAGACACAATTGGCTGTGTGTGCGGGTGGGAAGCTGGATGTGGGTATGTGTCCTGGTCGCTGCACTAGCGCCTCCTCTGGTCAGTCGAGGCACCTGTTTGGGGGGGAGGGGGAACTGCGGGGATAGCGTGATCCTCCCATGTGCTACGTCCCCCCGGTGAAACTCCTCACTGTCAGGTGAAAACAAGCGGCTGGTGACTCCACATGTATGGGAGGAGACATGTGGTAGTCTGCAGCCTCCCTGGATCAGCAGAGGGGGGTGGAGCAGAGACCGGGACGGCTCGGAAGGGTGGGGTAATTGGCTGGATACAATTGGAAGGGAAAAGGGGGAAAATCCAAAAAAGAAAGAAGAAGCATCACCAACATTTTATCCTGCATATGAGTCGTCACCTCCACAGTATGGATCACCAGGCCACCCACCCAACTGCCAAACGTCAAGGTTCATTCTGAATCTGATCCCTTTGTGTGACTGGTCAGCAACCACGTCTCATCTTTTTCTATACAAATTCAGCAGCAGATGGGCTGTCCCTCCATTTCCTCCCTCACCTACTCCGTCCGTTAGCCAAACTAATCCCACGTCCTGGGCTGTACACGGGCAGCAGCATGACAGGGGGGGGTTTTCTTACATTTGTTTCTGATTTTTCCCTTTTTCTCCCAACTTAGTGGCCAATCGATCCCTATTTTATTTCAAACACCCACCCTCGTACTGCATGTGTTCGCCAACTGCATCTCTCTGACCGGCAGTCTGGAAGGAGTCGCCTCGCCACTCTCCTGACAAGGCGACTCCAGGCCGAACCACTGCTTTTCCCACACACACACACACACACACACACAGACGCATTCACGTGATGAACACAAGCCGACTCCACCCCCCTCCCGAAGACAGCGCTACCAATTACTGCTGCTTCTTCAGGTCCGGCCATAGTCGGATCTGACGAGACCGGGGCATGAACCCCGGTCCCCAGTGGGCAGCTGCATCGACACAAAGCCGATGCTTAGACCGCCACACCACCGCGGACCGCAGAATGACAGGTTTATTTGTGAGGGACTTGAACCGAGGCATGAAAACAGGTGTTTGTGTGTTGACTGGTATTACTCGGGTGAGACGTATGGAGTTTCAGCTGCTGATAATGTGTGCTGATAACAAGAGGGTCGCGTCACGTGAGGCGAAAAACCTCCTGCTGTCATCCAGAAACTAAACTTGTTTGGTGTGGACCGATGTTTCCAGGCCATCCAGACCACCATCCAGAGACACGAGCAGACTGTGGAGAGTTTCAGACATCTGAGCTGCTCAGTACGAGATGACGAGTCTACACCTCCTCACTCCCCGGTAACACACACACACACACACACACACACACACACACACACACACACACACACATTATTGGCAGTTACTCGGGGTTGAATGTTATGGTCCTCCTACGGGGTCTTGACGTGGGTCTTGACGTGGCTGAGGAGGCCAACCGGAGAACCACAGACTGTGCTGCAGTGTGGGCATTGAAAAGTAGTGTTGGTGCTAGAAGGTGGGTGGGTCCTGTTGGTCGTCAGTCTCTGCTGTCCCTACTGCCGCTTGCCTTGAGGGGCCTGTCGGAGAGGGTCTCCATGTAGTGTGGCTCCTTCAAGATCACTGCTCCTCCAAGTATTGTTGTCTTTTGGTTTTTTTTAGATTTCCCCCCTTTTTCTCCCCAATTGTATCCGGCCAATTACCCCACTCTTCCCAGCCGTCCTGGTCTCTGCTCCACCCCCTCTGCTGATCCGGGGAGGGCTGCAGACTACCACATGCCTCCTCCCATACATGTGGAGTCACCAGCCGCTTCTTTTCACCTGACAGTGAGGAGTTTCACCAGGGGGACGTAGCGCGTGGGAGGATCACGCTGTTCCCCCCCAGTTACCCCTCCCCCCTGAACAGGCGCCCCGACCGACCAGAGGAGGCGCTAGTGCAGCGACCAGGACACATACTCACATCCGGCTTCCCACCTACAGATACAGCCAGTTGTGTCGGTAGGGACGCCCGACCAAGCCGGAGGTAAAACAGGGATTCGAACCGGAGATCCTTGTGTTGGTAGGCAACGGAATAGACCGCTATGCTACCTGGACGCCCCCCTCCAAGTGTTTCTGTCCTGTGCCAAATCCCCCCCAGATGTTGGAGTTGATTTGGAGCTTTTTGTGGTTGGCTGTCATGTTGTCCATGTAGCGCTTTTTCCGTCCTCTAGGTGGCCGCTGGCCTGCATAAAGCTGGGAGTAAAGGATCTTCTTTGGGAGACATAAATCAGGCTTTCCAGCAACATCGCTAGTCCACGTCTCTAGTGTCTGTCTCTGGTGTTAAGGTTCCAGAGCTCTAGGATGCCTACTGTAGGTGGTCCAGGCCTCCGCCTTATACAGCCGTGGGGAAAGAACAGCTGCTTTGTAAACTAGCAGCTCGGTCTTCACCTGGATGTCCTGGTCTTCAGACACTTCTCCTTAGTTAAGCAAAGGCTCCCTGGCATGGTGATGTATTTCATTATCAATATCGGCTGTGGAGGAGAGAAAGCTGCGAAGGGGAAGTCATCCTCATTTTTGAGGCTAGTTGTTGTGGTTTCCCCGCCCCGAGCTGCCTCCCCGGCACGTTCGAGCCACTCCTCCAGCTCGGACATCCGAGCGCTGGGTTCGCACTCTGAGGAGACGAGCGCTGCGCTGCACCAGGTGTTGGCCATCATCCATCAGGCGCACCTGCGGCCATCAGGCAGCCCTCTACCAGAAGCCTCCCAGAACGCCTCTCTGCGCTTCGACGTACTGAACCCTGCGACCCTCCCTCCACGACTTCCACGGCTCCCCGCGTCTCCCTCGCTCCTCGTCCCCAGCGACCATCACGTTTTCCCCGGACCCCCCTGCAGCGATCTCCCGCTGCGTCTCTCTCCCTGGACCCCTCCCTTCAGGCTTGACTTTCTGGATCACGGACTCGGACTGCCTAGGACACCCCTCGCTCAACGGATTTGGACTTTGGTAGCCAGGCACATGCACATCGTCACCACACCCCCACCTGAGTTTCCCCTGTTAGTATTCTGGGGCAGTTTTGTTTATTTTCCTGCATTAAAGTCGCCTTCGGGTTTCTCGGTGCTCTGTGTTCGTCTGACTTTGGGTTTCGCTCCACTGGCCTCTGGTCTTCATTCGTGAGTCGTAACACTAGTGTTGTCAGTGCATATTGTTGGTGCAGGTGTCGAACAGTGCGGTGGTATCTGATGAAGAACTTGTGTCTTCATGATGTTCTCAGCCAGTCTGAGTAGCTTGTATTTCTTCGCAAATGCAACAAGTAAGCAGGGCAGATCTTATGAGCGAAGACGGCATGGTCATCCGCATACTGGAACTCCATGATGGACATGGTGGAAGGAAACCTTCGTCTTGGCTTTGAAGCTGTTTGGGTTGACGAGCCTGCCGTCTGTTCTGTACAGTATATTGATACCAGGCGGCAGGTTTTGGTTGATGAAATGAAGGATAGCTGTGATGAAGATGACAAACAGGATGGGAGCAATGATACCTCCCTGTTTTGAAAAAAAAAATGTTTTAAGCCTGTTCCATCACAGGCTTGGCATGCAACACTGGGGGTTTGCACGCCAATGTGTCCTAGACGGTGATTGCCTCAGTCACTCATCTACGTGACCTCTTCAGTCTCAGCTGACTGTAGGTATCACCACCCTTACAAGCAGTTGCATAACGACCGAAACCAACGGTTGGTTTCATAGAACACTGGTTTGAACGGGAGTCAGAGAGGCCACCTATGTGAAAAGGGAATGACCATACCTGAACCAGGAAGGGGGGGTGGGGGGTGGGGAGCTAAGAGTACATCTGTCGCTATCTTACAATGCTGTGATTGCAACTATTCCCCAATCCTCTGTGAATAGTACACATGACCACTGTAACTCTAGTTGGTGGTCATGCTGATTAGCATATGAAACCAATCGTTGGTATCGGTCGTTATGCCACTGTATTGTTTATAAGGGTGGGGTACCTGCAGTCACTGTATTGTTTATAAGGGTGGGGTACCTGCAGTCACTGTATTGTTTATAAGGGTGGGGTACCTGCAGTCACTGTATTGTTTATAAGGGTGGGGACACCTGCAGTCACTGTATTGTTTATAAGGGTGGGGTACCTGCAGTCACTGTATTGTTTATAAGGGTGGGGGTACCTGCAGTCACTGTATTGTTTATAAGGGTGGGGGTACCTGCAGTCACTGTATTGTTTATAAGGGTGGGGTACCTGCAGTCACTGTATTGTTTATAAGGGTGGGGTACCTGCAGTAACTGTATTGTTTATAAGGGTGGGGTACCTGCAGTCAGGTGAGACTGAAGAGGTCACTTACGCCCCTTTTCCACTGCATGGCACCAGCTTGACTCAACTCAATTCTACTTGTTTTTTTCGGTTTTCCATTAGGCAGAAGTTAGGGACAGTACCTGGTACCAGGTACTTTTTTTTGGTACCACCTCCGTTGAGGTTCCAAGTGAGCTGAGCCGATACTAAAAGGTGACATGAAAATACCACTATAAATAAATAAATAAAATAAAATATAGATATAAATATATGTATATTTATTTAAATATAAATAAAATCTTTAAAAAAAAACTAATCAACACGCCCACAGATGACCAGCGGGGTTTCGCGGTCAGGGGGTACTATCTATCTGCATTGGAAAATCACATCCCAACAAGTAAAGCGAGTAGAGTTGAATACAGTAGAGTCAAGTTGAGTCGGTACCATGCAGTGGAAAAGGGGCATTAGATGAGTGATGAAACATTGCTCTCAGTAAACGTTGTGTCCAGATGACCTGATGCAACTTCCTGTGAACTCTTTAGACTCTTTTAGAGTCACTATGACTCAAACATTTCTGATTTACCTTTTCTGGTGTCAAATTCCATCTCTGATCTGATGAATGATAATGTTCGTATATGATGACCATTTGTCCGTCTGTTTGTTTATATGTCTGTTTCAGAGTTGCGTAGAATTGGGGAAACGTGCTCCGACTCCCATCAGAGAGAAGGAGGTGACTCTGTGTATGAAATGTCAGGAGCCGTTCAACTCCATCACCAAGAGACGACACCACTGTAAAGCCTGCGGACACGTATGTAGAAATTAATATCTAATAATGGGGGTTATAATACAGTTCTAACTGCAGTCCACTACTACTACTACTACTACCACTACTACTAATACATTTGGCTGCTCCCGTTAGGGGGCGCTACAGCGGATCATCCATTTCCATCTCTTCCTGTCCGCTGCATCTTCCTCTGTCACACCAGCCACCTGTATATCCTCCCACACCAAATCCATAAACCTCCTCTTTGGCCTTCCTCTTCTCCTCTTCCCTGGCAGCTCCATATTCAGCATCCTTCTCCCAGTATACCCAGCATCTCTCCTCCACACATGTCCAAACCATCTCCATCTTGTCTCTCTTGCTTTGTCTCCAAACCGTCCACCCTGAGCTGTCCCTCTAATATACTTGTTCCTAATCCTGTCCTTCTTCATCACTCCCAATGAAAATCTTATCATCTTCACCTCTGCCACCTCCAGCTCCCCCTCCTGTCTTTCCATCAGTACCACTGTCTCCAAACCATATAACATAGCTGGTCTCACAACCATCTGGTAAACCTTCCCTTTAACTCTTGCTGGTACCCTTCTGTCACACATCACTCCTGACACTCTTCTCCACCCACTCCACCCTGCATGCACTCTCTTCTTCACCTCTCTTCTGCACTCCCCGTTACTTTGGACAGTTGACCCCAAGTATTTAAACTCATCCACCTTCATCACCTCCACTCCTTGCATCCTCACCATTCCACTGTCCTCCCTCTCGTTCACTCATATGTATTCCATCTTGCTCCTACTGACTTTCATTCCTCTTCTCTCCAGTGCATACCTCCACCTCTCCAGGCTCTGCTCCACCTGCTCCCTACTCTCACGACAGATCACAATGTCATTCGCAAACACCATCGTCCACAGAGACTCCTGCCTGATCTTGTCCGTCAACCTGTCCATCACCACTGCAAACAAGAAAGGGCTCAGAGCCGATCCTTGATGTAATCCCACCTCCACCTTGACCCCATCTGTCATTCCAACAACACACCTCACCACTGTCACACTTCCCTCATACATATCCTGCACCACTCCTACATACTTCTCTGCAACTCCCCACTTCCTCATACAATACCACACCTCCTCTCTCAGCACCCTGTCATATGCTTTCTCTAAATCTACAAAGACCCAATGTACCTCCTTCTGGCCTCCTCTATACTTCTCCATCAACATTCTCAAAGCAAACATCACATCTGTGGTGCTCTTTCCTGGCATGAAACCATACTGCTGCTGCTGATCATCACCTCTCCTCCTCTTAACCTAGCTTCTATTACTCTTTCCCATATCTTCATGCTGTGGCTGATCAACTTTATACCTCTGTAGTTGTTACAGTTCTGCACATCGCCCTTGTTCTTGAAAATCGGTACCAGTATGCTTCTTCTCCACTCCTCAGGCATCCTCTCACTTTCCAAGATTGTGTTAAACAATCTAGTTAAAAACCCCACTGCCATCTCTCCTAAACATCTCCATGCCTCCACAGGTATGTCATCAGGACCAGCTGCCTTTCCACTCTTCATCCTCTTCATAGCTTCCCTCACTTCCTCCTTGCTAATCCACTGCACTTCCTGATTCACTATCCCCACATCATCCAACCTTCTCTCTCTCTCATTTTCTTCATTCATCAGCCCCTCAAAGTACTCCTTCCACCTTCTCAGCACACTCTCCTCACTTGTCAGCACATTTCCATCTCTATCCTTCATCACCCAAACCTGATGCACCTCCTTCCCAGCTCGGTCCCTCTGTCTAGCCAGTCGGTACAAGTCCTTTTCTCCTTCCTTAGTGTCTAACCTGTCATACAACTCACCATACACCTTTTCCTGTGCCTTCACCACCTCTCTCTTCACTTTACACTGCATCTCCTTGTACTCCTGTCTACTTTCTTCATCTGTCTGACTATCCCACTTCTTCTTTGCCAACCTCTTCCTCTGTATACTTTGCTGTACTTCCTCATTTCACCACCAAGTTCAGTTCTGACTAACAGTTCTAACTACAGTGATACAGTAATAATACAGTTATGATACAGTTACAGCAGGCTGAGGAACGAGTATATTAGAGGGACAGCTCAGGTTGGACGGTTTGGAGACAAATCAAGAGAGACAGGATTGAGATGGTGTGGACATGTGTGGAGGAGAGATGCTGGGTATACTGGGAGAAGGATGCTGAATATGGAGCTGCCAGGGAAGAGGAGAAGAGGAAGGCCAAAGAGGAGGTTTATGGATGTGGTGAGGGAGGACATGCAGGTGGCTGGTGTGACAGAGGAAGATGCAGAGGACAGGAAGAGATGGAAACAGACGATCCACTGTGGCGCCCCCTAACGGGAGCAGCCAGAAGAAGAAGAATACAGTAATAACAATTAAAACCTGTAGACAGCTATGTGGAACGAGATGTTCAGTAATGGTTTATAATAGAGATATAAGTATTAAAACCTGGAGACGTGTTGTCATGTTTTACTGCTTTACGTTGTTCTGATGCTGATAACTATTGACTTATTAAGATGGCTAGGTAATAAAGATGCTCAAACTACCAGAGGAAGGTTGTATTATGGGATTTTAAGAGCTTTATCACTCTAAAAAATAACTTGTATCCATGGTAACTATTCATCCACCAGGCCATTGTAGCTTCTACATCCCATAACACACCAGTGCCTGTCCCCATTTAGACGCCGAATGTCAAGTCAAGTGTATTTGTATAGCCCAAATTCCCAAGGTGGTCTCTACGGGCTTTACACACAGTGTGGTGTACAGCAGCGTACCACACCCTCTAGCCTCAGACTCGAATCCCGAATGAGGAAAAACGCCACGAGAAAAACCTTATCAGGGAGAAAAAAGAGAAAAAACCCGGGAGAAACCTCAGGAAGAACCGAGGAGGGAGGCTCTTGTGGGACGGACAGACATGCAAGAGGGTCAGTCGCACAGAATCCACTAAAATACCAGAATCATAATGTACCATCCTTGACTACACAGAGAGCGTGAGTGTAGCATACTTGCTGTTAAAGGGGCTGTGTGGAAGAATTGTAGTTTTGTCCGTTAGTGTTGGGAGAGAGCTCCTCCTCTGCTGCTCTCCCTGAGCTTTCTTCCTGGCTTCTCTCCCTGTGAAAGGGTTTTGTAGGGAGGTGTTCCTTATCTGATGCGAGGGTCTGAGGACGGGATGTGGTGTTGCTCAGGGTTCCTACGCAGTATGGAAAAGGATGGAATTTGATTTTAATAATTCCCAGGTCTAGTTAAGAATGGAAAAAAGAAAAGAGAGTATGGACAATAAATACTTGTGTTTCCAGACTATTGCCGCTATTCTATTTTCTAAAAATCCGAATATCTCAAAATGAACTGATCACACAGGCAGAGTGTTTGCCGTGGCGTTTGGAGCAGGCAGCCAGGGCAGCCAGCATGTTTACCGCCGTGTGAGAGGGCCACAGCGAGCCTGATGTCGTCGAAAACAAGGCAGGAGGTGTGGCGTGCCACTGAACGCCATACCTCCTGCACGGAGCTGCGTCTATGCCTGTACGCCACAGCCTGCAAAACCGCCCCGCCCCAAGTGCCTCCCTCATAACTGCACCAACAACCGACGTTAGCCACCAACCTGGTTTAAAAGAAAATTTGGCAATATCGTTGAACTGCATATATACTGTACACATATACTGTATATACTGTATATACTGTACATATACACTATATATACACTGCATATACTGTGCATATGGACTGGACATATACACTGGACATATATACTGTACATGTATACTGTATATTCTATACATATACACTGTACATATATACTATATACTGTACATATACACTGTACATATATAGTGTACATATATACTATATATACCGTATATACACACTGTATATACTGTATGTATGGACTACATATACACTGTACGTATATAGTGTACATATATACTATATATACTGTACATATACACTGGACATATATACTGTACATGTATACTGTATATTATTTACATATACACTGTACATATATACTATATACTGTACATATACACTGCTCATATATAGTGTACATATATACTATATATACCGTATATATACACTGTATATACTGTATGTATGGACTACATATACACTGTACGTATACACTACGTATATATTGTACATATATACTATATATACTGCACATATATACTGTACATGTATACTGTATATTCTATACATATACACTGTACATATACACTGTACGTATATAGTGTACATATATACTATATATACTGTACATGTATACTGTACATATACACTGTATATACTGGACATATATACTGTACATGTATACTGTATATTCTATACATATACACTGTACATATATGTGTACTGTTCATATATACCGTACACAGCATCACACATAACCGAGCATCGAGCTTGTGTGAAGATTTAGGAGTTATATGCAGTGATGTGGTTCACAGAAAAGTAAACGGACCATCTTCCCTGCGTGGTGAGGAAACCATACGGCTGCCTGCATCGTCGTTTCCATGGACACCGTGAATAAAGAAGGCTGCACAGACGCCGTGAAAATTAAACTTTTTACTTTTTTCAACCCATTTTCAGTTCTTATTCATAAAAGAGACTAAAAAAATATGGGGGAACAATAATGCAATATAATTTATTCAGTAAGTTAAGGGGAAATAATACGAGTACGGGGAGCACCGGTCAGGCTACTCCCTCTTTGGGCGGATGGCTGAGCGCGGAACTTCGGCCAGCTTGCTGCGTAGGGGTGTGGACTGAACGGCCACAGTGGGTAAAGGCAAGTCTTCCCAGGGCTGGCTCGACAATCCCAAATGTAAAGCCTGGCTGGCTGAGTCTGGAAACTCGAGTCTGGAGAAGTATGGGATTTTGAAAGAGAACATGTGTAGGAACCCTGGTCGCTGTGAAGCCCCTGAGGCAAACTTGTAATGTTGGGCCAGACAAATAAAACGGACTAGTATGACCTCCTAGTGTGAGGAGGAGCCTAATGGTCCAGCTTCTGGGGGACAGGAAGTCGTCAGAATAAACAGAGGAGAATAGAAGCGGTGGAACAGAAGATAATAACACAGCACACAGATGGACAGATCACAATAGAAGTTCATAGAATAATGATCAAGGGCTGGATGAGTTTGTCATGAGTGACTGACTACAAACTGACTGACCTGTGATCATGTGACTGCTGTCTGCTCCAGGTGGTTTGTGGGAAATGCTCCGAGTTCCGTGCACGTCTGTCATATGACAACAACCGAGCCAATCGTGTGTGTGTCGACTGCTACACTGCCCTGGTGGGAGTCCCGCCCTCGCCCGCTGCCCTGACCAATCACACGCAGAGGAGGCGCTCCATCCTAGAGGTTCTTCTTCTTCTTCTTCACTTCTCTTCTCTCTCGCAGCTTTTCCATTTTAAAGATGGAATGAAAATACACGTGATCAGTTTTGCTGCTGTGTGACGGCGGACAGATGTGTGACACATGTTGACTCTTTATTCCTGCTGCCCTTCAACCCATTTTTCAGTCATTATTTAAAAAACAACATTTTGATGAATCCTGTCACCTTACAGCTAGACTCCTTTTCAGTTGGTTTGATTCTCTTTCTCACATTTTTATTGAAATTTAACACACAAAATAATAATTAAATAATCAGGAGCTGAGTTCTGTCTTCCGCTTGATATCTGTAGTTCACATCCACCACAGAAAAAACATCCGTCCTCACAAACCGGCTCTTTCTGTGTATGTAAGTGAATGTTTTTTGTGTCATGAGACTCTGCTCTCTCTCTCTCTCTCTCTCTCTCTCTCTCTCTCTCTCTCTCTCTCTCTCTCTCTGTCTCTCTCTCTCTCTCTCTGCTGATAGAAACAGGCCTCCCTGGCAGCAGAGAACAGTGTGATGTGTAGTTTTTTGTACCATATGGAAAAAGGACGTGGCTGGCAGAAGGCCTGGTTCATTATTCCTGAAAATGAACCTCTGGTACTCTACGTCTACGGTGCTCCACAGGTCAGCTACACCTCCCCGTACACCTTCCCATACACCTCCCCATACACTTCACCATACACCTCCACATTCCCCATACACCTCCCCATACGCCTCCCTGTACACTTACTCATAACGAGAATAATAAGAATGACAGGAACACAATAGTGCAATGGTGCAGAGTGCAAAGATGCTGGAATAAATGTTTTAACAGGTTACTTTATATACATAAGGTAGCTGGACATGACAGAATATACAGTATATAATATACAGTATATACAGTGTGCTTACATTTATTTTTGACAGTGATATGTTAAAACTGTTTAAACTATAGAATATATATATATAGATGCAGGAAAAAACTTTTAATACATAGCAGTACAAGCTTGTTTCGTGCGTCGTGCACTCATCAGCTGCTAACTCATTAGCAGCTGATGCTGCATCATGATATGCATTATGTATGAAAGTACCATCTTTGTCAAGACACCTCCAGCACTCTGAGCTGTCCACCAAACCCACTCTACGCAGCCTAGATGGCGTCCAGTAGACTCTGTTTATAATTTTGAATTGGATCAGCCTTGTTCGCAGTTCCCTTGACATTTTTTCCCATTCCTAAGTATTCTTACCCATTGTGCCTCTGAAAATGAAACCTTTAAATCAGTTTCCCATGTCAATTTCAAGGTCAATATATTGGAATCTGATGCTGTAAGTATCATAGAATAGTAGACAGAAGCCTCATGACCACATCCAAAGATCTTAAGGACCCTCTCTAGACTGTCACCACTAGATGGGGCTATTGATGATGAGCTGAAAATTTGTACCAGCAGGTGTCTTAACTGCAAATACTTCCAAAATTGAGTGTGTGGTAAGTCGAATTCCTGCCTAAGTGCCTCAAAGGATTTTAATGTTTCTTCCTGATACTGGTCCCCTAAGACTGTGATACCTTTCTGAAACCAGGACTTCTGATTTATCTATACAGAGCTTGGGATTTAGCCAGATCCCGGTGGACCAATGAAGAGAGGGGTCAAATTTAAGGATCTGAGCTATTCTCTTCCAAACCCACTGATTATGGGACAAAATAGAATGTGGCCGATACTGTGGGGCTAGTTTGGCTGTGATATAGTTCATGGGCGTAAGAGGAGTTCAAATGGTACTCTCAAGATGGAGCCACGGGGAGCTCTCTCCCGGGGCAAAGACCACTGTGCCATATGGCTGAGAGTGAAAGTGTAATGATAAAATAACAGATTAGGCCCCCCAAGGCCTCCTCTGTCCACTGGCCTATGCAGTTTTCACTGGCCAATTCTTGGGCGTTTATTGTTCCATCGGAATTTATGACAAAGTTGATCAATTGTTTAAAGTACTGTAATGGGATTCGGATCGGAAGAGCCTGCAGTAGGTAGTTGAATTTTGCAGCACAATTAATTTTAAGGATGTTTGCCTTGCCCCACATAGAGCGATACAATGGAGACCATTGCTCTAAATCAGCCTGCAGTTTGTCCAATAGGGGGTCAAAGTTTATTTTAATCAAGTCAGACAGTGTGTGTGAGTGGGGGGGTGTTATTCCAAGGTAATTGATGCCTTTCTTAGGCCAAGCAAAAGTGCTTGATTGGAAGAGGTTTTTGGGACAATATGGCGTAAGAGGGAGAGCCTCAGACTTTGTCCAGTTCACTTTATAACCTGAAATGGAAGAGAACTTGTCAATAATTTTAAATAGGGAGGAAGGAGAGCGTTCAGGATCGGATATAAACAAAAGAATGTC
Source organism: Lampris megalopsis (assembly GCA_022114975.2). NCBI lineage: Eukaryota > Metazoa > Chordata > Actinopteri > Lampriformes > Lampridae > Lampris > Lampris megalopsis. Next base: position 1,086,076 of record JAJHIY020000495.1, on the reverse strand, counting down.
ATTGTAATGTCCATGCTTTGTAAAATGTTTAGTAATGTTTCTGGTGTTAGTTTTAATGTTTATTCTGGTGACAAGGGGGCGCTCTAGGTTGAGTGTTGTATATGTGAGACGCTCTTGGTTCACGTTAAGCCCAGAAGTAGTGGAGCTAGAAAAACAGTGTTAGTAGCCATGGCTAGCAGATGCACTATCAGATGTACCGTTGTCGCTATGCAAATGTTTCACTAAAGATTCCAAAACGCATTTTCATTGTATTTGAACTTTACAGTCATCTGCATACATCAGTTTATGACATTTGTCACCAATTTGAATGCCTAGAAATGTAGGTTCTTTATGGATAACCAATGCTAATGATCATAGTGCAACGGCGAAGAGCAAAGGGGAGAGAGGGTCCCCCTGCCTGGTGCCTCTTCCAAGTTCAAATGAGGGAGAGATTATGCCGTTGGTGAGCACAGATGCCTTGGGATGGGTGTATATGAGGCTAATCCAATCTATGAACTTCTTGCTGAAACCAAAACATTCCAGGGTGGAGAGCAGATATTGCCACTCCACCCCATCAAATGCCTTTTCGGCATCCAGCGAGATGGCAGCCATAGGAGAGGTGTTATCCTAAGTAGCCCACATAATATCTACAAATCTCATAATGCTGTCTGCTGAGGAGCGGGAGCATATGAAACCGACCTGGTCAGGATGGATCAAAGAGGTTATAACCCTGTCCAGCCAATTAGCTAAAATTTTAGATAGTATCTTACTGTAACAGGAGGTCAAACTAATGGGTCTGAATTTTTTACAATCTAAAGGAGCCCTTAACTTCTTTTGGAATAAGGGTAATAATGGCCTCTGATAGAGAGGGAGGAAGTTTTCCCTTCTCTAGAGCTTCATTATAGGTGTCTAGGAGTAATGGTCCTAGTTCCTCGGCGTAAGCCTTATAGAACTCAGCCGTGTAGCCATCTAAACCTGGTGCTTTACTTGAGGGTAGGTGCTTGATAACGTCGGTTATCTCCTCAATAGTAATGGGTGAATCAAGATGTTCAAGCTGGTCCTCTGACAACAATGGAAGATTGAGGGTTGACAGAAATGAAGTAATGTCATTTTTGTCCACCTCTGACTCAGAGGTGTAAAGTTTTACATAAAAATCTGTAAAAGCCACATTTATCTCCTTGGGATCAGACAGAAGATGCCCATCTTCCCTCCTAATGGCTGGAATAGTGCTCATTGCTTCTTTTTGTTTAATGTATCTGGTGAATAGTCTACCAGCCTTATTACCCTCCTCAAAATATTTCTGTCTGGCCCAAAAGAGAGAGAATTCTGCCCTCTGAGTCATAATTGAATTAAATTCATACTTCAATCTAGTCAACGTGGTAAGATTTTCTATGTAAAGATGAATTTGTGATGTGATCCAAGGGATTTCTTGTAGGTCTCATCTAAGAGGCTGGAGTTTAATCTCCATCTAGTTGATTTAACTGGCATATTAAAGGACAGAACATTAAGAAATGTTGCTTGATACTATAGCGGGTAATAGCGACTGAGATACCAAAAAGAAATCTATCCTAGAGAATGAGCTATGGGGCAGAGAGAAGAGTGTATAATCCCTTGATGGTGGATTTTGTAGCTGCCAAACATCTATCAAACCAGATGCCTTGGACATATCTTTGAGCACCGCATGTGCTCTGAAGGTGCGGGCTGATGGAGAGCTACGATCTAGTATTAGGTCCATTACTTCATTAAAATCCGCACCCAGGATAACTGGATAGTCTCCCATATCATTTAGTTTCTTCTCAAGTAGTCAAAAAAAATGCAGGATCGTCTATATTAGCAACGGGTGCATCGGTGTTTGGTATGTTGTGAGGCGGCGATGCCCTCTGGTTAGCTTGAGTAGCGTTAGCCGCTTTTCCCCAATAAGTCAAAGAAAATTGGCTCTTTGTCAATTTTCAAAGCTAATTATTTGCAGGACGGGACACAGTTCTTCCTCACGCAGCCATTCTCGTCAACCACGTCACATGACTCCAGCATTATCTGTTTATAATTACAAAATAGGTGCTTATAGCTGTGTCTGCAACTGCTGGCCAATTCATTCCTGTTATTCAATGTGGACATTTGTGGTTTGCTGATGATAAAATATTTGTCAGTTAGACATAGATTGCACATCTGAGCTAATACGTCATTATACACCAGTAAGAGCACTCAGGTCAACAAACCAGATGCTCTTACATGTTCCCAGATCCAGGCTTAAGAACAGGGGCAACAGAGCCTCTGCAGCGGCTTCTGCCCCTGATCTCTGGAGCAACTTACCAGCACACATAAGATCTGCTCAGACCCTCGAGACTTTTAAATCTTGGTTAAAGACCTACCTCTTCTCGCTGGCATTCAATTCAAGTTGAGCTAGACACCGTGCTTTTATTGTGGAAATATACTTTTACTCTTATGTTTTATTGTTTATATTTTATATTCTTCATTTTACTATGTCTTCTTTACATATATTTTTATATTCATATGTGTCACTTATTTTATATTGTATTTTAAGCTTGTGCAGCACTTTGGTTCAGCTGTGGTTGTTTTAAATGTGCTATATAAATAAACTTGACTTGACTTGACTAGATTCATGATGGCTAGGTAAATGGACAGACAGACAGACTGACTATAAATGTCATTGTGGTTTTGTTTCTAGGATGTGAAGGCCCAGCGCAGTATTCCCCTGATTGGTTTCGAAGTTTCTCTCCCGGAGTCCTGCGACCGTCTGGACCGACGTCACGCATTCAAGATTTCCCAGAGTCACCTGACCCTCTTCTTCAGCGCTGAGGGGGAGGAGCTACAGCGCCGCTGGATGGAGGTCCTATCACGTGCTGGCAAAGGGGAGGAACTGCAGGTCCATGGACCCATAGTGGAGAGTCTGGAAGAGGAAGCTGAGGAATTAGCGGGAGCAATGGGGGAGAACACGTGATTCCATTGGAGGAGATACATAAAGGAGGGGTGGGGTCTCCTGATGCAGATCAACCACTATTGGTCCATTTGGAAACGTTTATCTAATGTGCACAGTTCAAATATACACACAAAGATACAACTAATACACACACAGAGCGGCAAACAGACACACACACACACACACACACACACACACACACACCACTGTGGATTTAGAGTTGCATGATAGAGGCAATCAGCTTCAACTTTCTCAACCTACCTAACCCAATCTCTCTCTCTCGCTCTCTCTCTGTCTGTCTGTCTGTCTGTCTGTCTGTCTCTCGCTCTGCCAGCTGTGTGTTCATGTGTATTTGAGTGTGTTTGACTGGAAAAAGACTGAATTTTATGCGATACAGACAGACAGACATTCTCTAGTTTCCTCGTTTGAGTCCCTACTTTAGTGAAAAACAAGATGGCAGTGGAGGAGAGGATGTCCTCTTTCTCTTTTCATCTTTTCTTATCTATTCTAACCAGAAAAGGAACTCCTTGTTTTTTAGAGACTGTCTGTTTGTTGGATGTGTTGGTTTCCTGTGGAGTGTTTAAAGGAGGTTATTTGGAGGATGACATTACTTTACATCAAATGGAGCAAACTTCAACGAGATTTAAAATAAGCGAAGAAGAAGACTGTTTGTACTCGTCCAATGCACGACAAAGACATTGTTTTTAATGTCAAATGTCTCCTGTTCTCTCTTCACCTCAGAGAAGACCTGGTTTCTGGACCCAAATGTCTTTCCCTTCCCTCTGATGTCTCCTGAGGTGGAGCTGCTGGCTGGTGCTTTAGGGACATGTAGGAGTTCCACGCAGACCTCAGCTGCCCCCTCTCTGTCTGGCGGATTTACTCAGTTAGATTAGAAACTTCAGAAACCCACATTACTCAGCAGCCTCTGCCCTGAACAGATGATTTTTCCCCCTTGGTTTGTCTGCCACCCAGTTGTGAAATGCGGTACTGCAGGCCCCTCTGACCAAACCGGAAGCTGGGGACAAACTGTCGTGGCTGGTTGCCAGAACCACGCAGGTTGGAGTGATGGAAACGATTGAGAAATGAGGATTGTCCCCTTTTCGCCCTCTAGTGGAGAAATAAATGAGAAATGAGGATTGTCCCCTCTTCGCCCTCTAGTGGAGAAATAAATGAGAAATGAGGATTGTCCCCTCTTCGCCCTCTAGTGGAGAAATAAATGAGAAATGAGGATTGTCCCCTCTTCGCCCTCTAGTGGAGAAATAAATAAGAAATGAGGATTGGCCCCTCTTCGCCCTCTAGTGGAGAAATAAATGAGAAATGAGGATGGCCCCTCTTTGCCCTCAAGTGGAGAAAAATTAAGACACAAAATGAATCTTGTCCAGCAAGTTAAGGGGATCGTTCACAGAACGACCATAACTTCCTGCCCCACCGATCTTTATATGGGCCTCTTTCCTGAATTTGTAAAATAGTGGTATATGAAGAGTCCAGATTTCTGAGAGTTGCCTGTTAAAACCATTTCAACAAATTTTATGTCTCTGTGTCTGAACGCTGCACATAATTGATAATCTGTTACTTAGCTTTGTAAGTTTATTGTGATGTCAGAGTCACGTGATATCAGGGTATAAAAGGAAAACCATCTATCAGTCCCTGTATGGAGCAGATCTGTGTTGTTCTGAGTAAGTCCCAGACTTCATTGGTCCAGTACGGACAGAGAAACATTCTCACTTCTTGTTCTATCTCTGTACATGTTTTGGGGAAAAATGTGTTTTGCTAGTGAAAACAAAATTATTACTATCCTTCAATGATTGTTTTTATATATGATGATATGATGTTGGATATTTCGGTGTTTCTGGATCTGGGTTTTGATGTTTGTTCAATGTGAGTTGGTTCAAGATAAAAAAAAAGGTAGTTTGTAAATATAATTTATTCTCCTCTGACCGTTGGGTCATGTGACTTTAAAGGCTGACCAATCCGAGCCCTTTGTCTGCGCGGTGTAGTTTACACAGAGCCACTCACATACCAGAGCCATGCATCCGGGTAACACCGTGTAAACCTGCTGTTTTACCAGGCAGCCATGTTAGAACCCAACTCCCACTTCCTGACTGCTCATGTGACAGTTACCATGGCGATGTTACGGAGGACATTGTTCTGTACTGAGTGTTGATGGATGAGGTTTGTTTTTTGCCAGTTGGTATATTATTTCTACTATGGGTCCTTCAGCTCTGTCTCTATGAGATGAATGAATGGGGTTCTGGCTGAAATTGGGTCTGTGGTCAACACAAGCATAGATGTAGATGTTTTGTCATGAAGCAGGAATACAATTCATGTGAGTAAAAAGATAATGTTATGCTAACCCTTGAAATATGAACTAAGACAAGAGGTCTCACTGTTTTGTCATCTGTTTAGTCATCCTGTTGGAGCCTCTTCATCTCAAGTCGTGACAGTAGCTTCCTTCTATTGATGGTCGAGCATTGAGCCACTAGCTGTTTCTGAGTCAGTGTGGAAGTAGGTCTCCTACTGGTCCACAGTTACCACATTCGCTACATATAGCCCCTCTCCAGGGGTCTGCTGTTATAGTAGCGTTCCATTAGTTCCAGGTTCTCGGCCCTTGTCCATGAATGACTTGTTCCAGTAGCCCATTTCTCATCAGGTTGCCCTGGTTCCCCAACACCTTACACGGACCTTGGGACCTTGTTAACCCGGGTAATGTCTGTGCTGATTTGACTTTATTCACGGTACTCTCACTCATATCCATAGTAACTGGCTTGGACAGCATTGGGAGTCTAAGCCACGGAACGGACTCTTACTGGAGACTTGTACCAGCCAGGGTTTGAACAGGGTATGAACACCCAATCTCTGGCTTGGTAGGTTATTTCTTTGTTGTAACAATGCTTTTTGGCAGTAAATCTTATATCAGGCAGCTGATTGTCAGCACCTGGGGTACCAGAAGCTCAAAACAAGAGACAATAACAACAGCAAAATAAGCTGTTTGGCATTGGCAGAGAAGATTTGGCAAATTTTTCATGGGCGCAACCCACATACTCAGCTCTGCTGCTCATCCCACAGATGCATGTTCCTTACACATGTGGCCCCATTTAAAAGGCAAATAAACAGACACACACACACACACACACACACACACACACACACACACACACACACACACACACACACACACACACACACACACACACACACATATATATATATATATATATGGGTGGCACAGTGGTTAGCGCGGTCACCTCACAGCAAGAAGGTCCTGGGTTCGAGCCCCCGGGGTAGTCCAACCTTGGGGGTCGTCCCGGGTCGTCCTCTGTGTGGAGGTTGCCTGTTCTCCCAGTGTTTGTGTGGGTTTCCTCCGGGTTCTCCGGTTTCCTCCCACAGTCCAAAGACATGTAGGTCAGGTGAATCGACCATACTAAATTGTCCCTAGATCGGCCCTGTGATGGCCTGGCGGCCTGTCCAGGGTGTTTCCCCCCCTGCTGCCCAGTGACTGCTGGGAGAGGCTCCAGCATCCCACAACCCTGATTAGGAGAAGCGGCCTGGATAATGGATGTGTGTGTGTGTGTGTATATATATATATATATATATATATATATATATATATATAATACACAAAAAATCTTTTTATTGGGCCTATTTTAGACTAATTTAGTGATATGTTTCAGCCGCCAGGAGGGGGTGGCAACCTCTCCGTAAACTCCACATAGGCAAACCCGGTGTTCGTGACGTCCCTGCAACAGTTGGGGCAGCGGTGCTGAGAGAAGCACCGAGGTGTAAGAGAACTAGAACTGAAGCGTTCTCCGTAGGAACAGCTCAGAGATCGTCGTTGAACAGACGGAGAAGTTTGGCTCATGTGTTTGAAAACCAGACTGAAGCTTTCTAAGACACCCAACTGTTAGGTCGCAACTTACTGTTCGACACTTTAGATATGCTTCAGAAGTCACTATCTTGATGCTTACTGACTGTTTATTTCACGGAGAGAAGTAATCCCAACCTGCTTTGTTTATGTTGGCTCCTGCTCTCTGATGTCAAAGACAACCCCGTTCATTCGTCCCATGAGGGAGGAACCCGTGGCTGGGCAAGGTCATGTACCTGCAGGTTTTAACTGAGAGCATCATGGGGACCTGATGTGTCTTGGTGGTCTTGCCTAACAGCCGGTTCTCACCTGTTCTGGTTCTGTTCTGAAACATCAACGGCGTCTTGTAGCTTCACCCTTCCTGTGCCAAAATCACACTCACAGCAGGCCGAAAAGCGTCAGCTAATGGATGGGACGTGTTTGTGCAGTTTTTAATCTGGGCTTGTTCGGTTGTAACTTCGGTGCAGATACCAAAGCTGCTTTGCTAACAGCCAGTTGAGACCAGTTCCTGCTGGATCCAACACACTGCATCAACTATTCATTTCCCAAGATGCTCAGACACTTGCATCCAACAGACAAACTGAAATTCACTCCGTCAGAAGAATGGCAGCGCCAGCAACAGACATGAATGATGGCTTCTAGTTCAACGTGCCTTAAACAGTTGAAAGGCTCCATCACCTGAAATCTGCCTGTGCCAAATGACGCAATGTGGAGCTCCAGCTCCACCCACCTGACGTCCTGTGTCCAGACGCCTCCTGTCTCTGCTCTTACTGCTATTTGTACATTTGATGCCGTGTTTCCGCTTTGATTATATATATTTTTATAGCTCTCGTTTCCTCTCGTCCATATAATGATATAATCCCTGGTAATCATCGGTAGGCTGAGGGGTCTCGGGCCTCCCGTGGGGTTTGACGTGTCCTCCAGCTGATGTCGGAGCGCTGCATGTCTTGCATGTGTAGAAGAGTCGTTAAAGAGTGCTGTTAACATCGAGCTGGGGTGCGAAGCCAAAGGATATTTTGAAAACATCACGTTCATTTGCAGCGTGTCCATGACGTCACTTTATTGAAACGTTATCGACGTTACGGTGCGTCTGTGAGTGACAGACGTCAGAGCAGATCAGCTTTAGTTAAGGGGGACCATGCAGGGTTGATCCGCTGAGACGGACCCAGCATCCAGCACCATGCTGCTTGAGAAACATAGCTGAGAAAGGATTTCGTAGGCGCGGCGCGGCTGTGGGAGAACCAATCAGAGCGGCGCTAGAGGACGATGATGTCATTGTGGGCCCACAGCGAACTGTCAGAATTCAGACGTCAAGGAAACATAAAAAAAACAACAGACGACCGTACGTCACACTCGCTCTTGGAGTCTGTTGCCATGGGCAACCGCTGGTCCCATGTAACCATGCTAGCTGCCCAGAGCTGTACACTTGCTCGCGTCTGTAAACCTGAACATGATGTCACAGTCACCACGTCCTGACCTCTCTCGCTCTCTCTCTCACCCTGAACTCCCTCTTTCTCTCTCAGCTTATAAAGTCCCCCTCCCCCTTTTTTGTTTAGTAAATTCAGAAAGAGTGTAATAGTAAAGAAGACAGTATATTTCCTGGTGTATTTCTAATTATTCTGGTTATTGGTTAGTGGCAGGCCACTGGGTTTCATCTATTGATGTTCATTTCCCCATGACCACCTTGTGTAAAATATGAAATAAAAATGTTTATGATCTAAAAAATGAAATAAAAGAATAACTAAATCCAACCTTTGTGTTTCTTCCCCTCCCCAATTGTACTTGGCTAATTACCCTACTCTGCACATCCGGCTTCCCGCCCGCAGACACGGCCAGTTGCGTCTGTAGAGACGCCCGACCAGGCCGGGGGTAACACGGGGATTCGAACCGCCGACCCCCGTGTTGGCAGGAAACGGAATAGACCGCTATGCTACCCGGGCGCCCACATGTTTGTCTCGTCAGTCAAGGAGGGCAAGTTCAGAGAAAAGGTGAGAGACTTGTGGGGGACAGAAAAAGTGTGTAACCTAGGTCTCACTATTCCACAAAGTACCTGTAGAACAGAATAGACAAAATCGGGCTGGATTCACGCAGCCTGACCTCGGAGGGATAGCAGGAGCAGTCCGGAACAACGAGGCTAATGTGTAGAGTTGATATAGCGACCCAGGGGGATGGGCCGCAGTATTGCACTTTGTTCTGCACAAAATATTATGGTGTGGGGAACTGTTATGATTTATGTTGTACCTTCATCTCATCTCATCTTCAGCCGCTTCTCCGGGGTCGGGTCGCGGTGGCAGCAAGCTAAGTAGGGCCCTCCAGATGTTCCTCTCCCCAGCAACGCCCTCCAGCTCCTCCTGGGGGATCCCAGGGCCTTCCCAGGCCAGATTGGACATGTAGTCCCTCCAGCGAGTTCTGGGTCTACCCCGGGGTCTCCTCCCAGTTGGCCGTGCCCGGTAAACCTCCAAAGGAAGGCGTCCAGGAGGCATCCTGATCAGATGCCCGAACCACCTCAACTGGCTCCTTTCGACACGAAGGCGCAGCGGCTCTACTCCGAGCTCCCTCCAGATGTCCGAGTTCCTCACCCTATCTCTAAGGCTGAGCCCAGACACCCTATGGAGGAAACTCATTTCAGCCACCCTCACTCGTGAACAAGACCCCGAGATACTTGAACTCCTTCACTTGAGGCAACAACTCATCCCCAACCCGGAGGGAGCAATCCACCATTTTCCGGTAGAGAAGCATGGCCTCAGACTTGGAGGTGCTGACTCTCATCCTGGCCATTTCACACCAGCTGCAAACCGCCCCAGTGCGCACCGGAGGTCGCGTTCTGATGAAGCCAACAAAACCACATCATCTGTGAAGAGCAGAGATGCAACTCTGAGGTTCCCAAAACGGACACACTCCTCACCTTGGCTGCACCTTGAGATCCTGTCCATGAATATCACAAACAGAATCAGACAAGGGACACCCACTGAAAACGGGTTTGACTCTGTCCCAAGAATGCGGACCCAGCTCTCACTTTGGTTATACAAGGACCGGATAGCAACTGTCCCGGTACCCCATACTCCCGCAGTACCCCCCACAGATTGTCCCGGGGTACACGGTCGTAAGCCTTCTCCAAGTCCACAAAACACACGTAGACTGGCTGGTCAAAATCCCATGCCCCCCTCAGCACTTCCGCAAGGGTAAAGAGTGGATCCGTTGTTCCACGGCCGGGATGGAATCCGCATTGTTCCTGCTGGATCCGAGGTTAGACAAATCGGTCGGAGTCTCCTTTCCAGCACCCTAGAGTAGACTTTCCCAGGGAGGCTGAGCAGTGATGTTATGTTCCCCGTTAAAAAAGGTCCAGGGGATGAGGGGAGGTATCCCCGGGGAATAAGAAAGGTGGGAGGCGGAACCAGCTGTAAAAACAAACAAGTTTATTAACAAAACTAACCCTAAGCCAATATATACAACACAGGACCAACTGAAGACGCAGGCTCCTAACTAACCAGGATTAGGCAACACACAGAATAACTCAGCTCAGACCAGAAAAAGAAACAGGAGAAATAGCAGAGGTTCCACCCTCCTGCTCAAGGACCACTGACCATAAGCACACCAGCTCGCTCTCTGGCTGCCCGCCGGCACAGCTGGGCGTCTCTCTCCAAGTTACTACCCAGCTGATGAGGGGTGCGAATCGCCGGTGTTCAACCAGCAGCTCCACGGCAGGAGGGGCATTACCTGGGGAGGCAAATTACACACATACACAACACACGACACGAGGGCCGTAACTAGTGTGATGCCCCGATCACTGGAGCACACCCTCCAGCCCAGTTATTATATCAAATTATTACACTGAAACAGGATAACCAAATTATAAGATATATAAAGAATGTGATGAGGATGATGCCAAGCAGTGTCCAGGTGGCGCCCACTGTCACCGTGGAGACCTGGGAGGAGGACAGACTACATGTGCACACAGGGGAGACTCACGTCACACCCTTCACACACAAAGGAGAAGACATCATTCAGAGAGAAAGGACATGTGAGCGTCGCAATAGTCAATCATCTATAATCTGGTGGGCAGAACAGCGCTTGATAAATTCACTGAGGCAGAAACCGACCCGCCATGCAGTACAGCTTGTCAAGTACTCAGTTTAAAGGCAACTAATTGTAGATTAAAGCAACAATGTGAGTTTTAAAGTTCTCTTAATTGGTCCTGGTTTCAACAACGGTGCCCCCAACGACCTCTCGAGAGGTTACGGGGCAGGTGAGGTGAGGAATTGGTCCTGAGAACTTTGCCACTGCAGTCGATCAGTTTACTGGTCCACCTCATTCAAACATCAAACTTACCGCTAAAAATCTTGGTATCATCTCTGACCAGAATGTCTTTCGATCACCATGTTACTAAGCTTGTCCAATCCTGTTTTCTTCCGCTAAGAAATATTGCACAAATCAGAAATGTTTTGTTTTTTAAGGAGATTGAAACATTAACTCACACTTTCATTTTGTCCCGTCTAGATTACTGTAACTCCCTCTACTCTGGCCTCAACCGAGCTCCTCCTAAATCGTCTGCAGTTGGTTCAGAATGCAGCTGCTAGACTACTAACCAGAACTAGTGTTACGGCTCGCCCACCCCGCGCCGTGGCCCGCCCACCTCGCGCCGGCAGACAATCAGCTTGTCAGGGCCGGGTTTAGCTGTCAGGGCCGGGCTTAAGTTTGCTGGTCTCCCAGCGCCCGTTGTCAGTTCGTGCTGTAACCTCCTCGCAGGAGTGGTTACTCTTCCCTTCCGGTGCATTTCTCTCCGAGCTTACCTCAGCCCTTGGTTTATGGTTTTCTCTGCAAAGTTTCCCTGAGGAAGTATCCTGCCGTGTTCCCAGTTTGGATTACCCGCGAGTTTTTTTCCTCGGACTTCCCGTTTTCTTGTCGCTCATTGCCCACCTGTGTTTGACCGTTGTAGGGGCAAGTAATAAAGTACGCCAGTTTCGGCTAACCCCATCTCTGTCTGGTGTCGTGCGCTTGGGGTCTTCCACAAACCCTAACAGTACGAACTGACCATGACGACCCCAGCCGACACAGAGAGCGTACCGAGCGGCTCTCATCGGACAGATCCAACTGACCAACTCCCACACCCAGCAGCCAGAGGCGGCCTCTGCTGCGGTGAGCGATCTTCAGACTCAGGTCCAGCCCCTCCAGGCCTGTGTGGGTAACCTAACGAGCCAGCAGGCGGCATTGGCGAGCCAACAAGCAGAGATCCTGTGGCAGTTGCAGACCATCACGGCGGCTCTCACCATCCAGCCGCCGGGCCAGCCTGCCCCTGGAGTCGTGGGTAACCCGCCCCCTGGGCCCGCTGCACCAGTTAACCCTGTGGGGCTCAACCCAGTTCCCCGGGAGCCCTGCCTCTCCAGCCCACGACCATTTGATGGCGACTTTGAGGCCTGTGCCACATTCATCATGCAGTGTGAGCTGGTCTTCCTGCACCAACCCACCATGTTCACGTCTGATGCTGCCCGGGTCGCTTACGTGACCAACCTGGTCACAGGCCGAGCAGCTCAGTGCGCCACTGCTTCCTGGTCCATGAGGGCCAGTTTCTGCCTTACCTACGAAGACTTTGTGGCGGAACTACGGAAGGTTTTCCACCATCCAGTCTGTGGCCAGGACCCTGGTACGCCGCTGAGCAGTATCCAGCAGGGCAGTGGCAGTGTCACAGACTACTCGGTGGAGTTCAGGTTGGCCGCAGCTGAGAGCGGCTGGAACGACCAGTCACTTCGGGTCACCTTTCGGAGAGGTCTCAGTGAGGCTGTCAAGGACCAGCTAGCCACCTGGGAGGAGCCCACCTCCCTCGATGACCTGATCAAACTCGCCATCCGCATCGATGGACGCCTCCGGGAGAGGAGGCGCGAGCGAGCCCTGCGTGGATCCCCGTCCATTCCCCAGTCGTCCAGCACTCCTGACAGGACCCCTACTCCTGTTAGCCCCACTTTCCCTGTGGCCGTTTCTCCCCCCGCGCCCCAGACCACGACGGGGGAGGAACCTATGCAGCTGGGGTGCACGCGCCTTAGTCCGGCCGAACGGGAGGCCCGGTTAGAAGCAGGTCAATGTCTCTACTGTGGCCAGAAGGGACATCTGCTCAGCGGTTGCCCCACTCGGCCAAAAGACTAGGCTCACTGGGGCCCTGGGAGATCCTAGTGAGCTGCCTTTCTTGTTCCCGCTGTCCTGCCCCACAGAACCATGTGGTTAGCGTTACCCTGGCCTGGGCTGACCAGCGGCTCACAGTGGGTGCACTCCTCGACTCGGGGGCTGATGAGTGTTTCCTGGACTCAGAGTTTGCTGACCAGGCTAACATCCCGCTAGAGACGCTGGAGAAGCCCACGGAGGCCTTCGCACTGGACGAGTGCTGCCTGGCCAGCGTCACCCAACGCACCCACCCTGTCTCTCTCACCAAAGCAGGGAACCATGTGGAGAGACTTCGGTTCTACATCATCCAGTCCCCGTTAGTCCCTGTGATCCTAGGGCGCCCCTGGTTCGTGCAGCATGAGCCACACATCGCCTGGGCCTCTGGTACCATCATGGAGTGGAGCTCCTCCTGTCATGCCCAACGTCTCCAGGCTGCTCCCGGCCCATCCTCCCAACGTGCCCCTAGTGCCCCGCCTCCCGACCTCTCCTCTGTTCCCCCTGAGTACCATGAGCTAGGTGAGGTTTTCAGCAAGACCCGGGCCCAATCTCTTCCTCCTCATCGGCCTTATCACTGTGCTATCGACCTCCACTCTGGGGCACCCCTTCCCAGCAGTCGTCTGTACAGTGTGACCATCCCCGAGATGGCTGTGATGGACGAGTACATCTCCGAGTCCTTGGCAGCGGGGCTCATTCGGCCCTCGTCCTCCCAGGTGGCAGCTGGATTCTTTTTCGTGAAGAAGAAGGACGGGGGCCTCCGACCCTGCATTGACTATCGCCAACTCAATGAGATAACCGTCAAGAACAAGTACCCCCTTCCTCTCATGAGTTCCACCCTTGAGCTCCTCACCCAGGCTACTGTCTTCACTAAGCTGGACCTCCGGTGTGCCTATCATCTGGTCCGGATCCGGAAGGGGGACGAGTGGAATACAGCCTTTAAGACGCCCCGGGGTCATTATGAGTACCTGGTCATGCCGTTCGGCCTCACCAACGCCCCGGCGGTATTCCAGGCTCTCATGAATGACATTCTCCGCAACATGCTCGACCAGTTTGTGGTGGTCTACCTCGATGACATCCTCATCTTCTCAAGGACCCTCAAGGAACCTGTCCAGAATGTCCACTGGGTACTCAAACGTCTCCTCCGGAACCGGCTCTTCGTCAAGGCAGAGAAGTGCCGGTTCCATTCCCCTTCCGTTGACTACCTGGGCTTCGATGTTGAGAGGGGACAGACCCGGGCCGACCCCCGCAAGATCCAGGCTGTGGTGGACTGGCCCGATCCCACATCCCGGAAGGAATTACAGAGCTTCCTCGGGTTTGCGAACTTCTATAGGAGGTTCATCAGGAACTACAGCCGCATGGCAGAACCTCTCACCAGGCTGACCTCACCCTCCCAGCCGTTCATCTGGTCCCCGGCTGCCCGCTCTGCATTCCAGTCCCTCAAGGAGAGGTTCACCAGCGCCCTGGTCCTGCTCCACTCCAACCCCAAGAGGCAGTTCATCGTGGAGGTGGATGCTTCGGACACCAGGTTGGGAGCTGTCCTCTCCCAGCGGTCAGCGTCTGACCAGAAGGTCCATCCATGCGCCTTCTTTTCCCGCCGGTTCCTCCCCGCCGAGGAGAACTACGATGTCGGGAACCGGGAGCTGCTGGCGGTGGTGGCTGCTCTGGAGGAGTGGCGCCATTGACTGGAGGGGGCGGAACAGCCGTTCACCATCTGGACTGATCATAAGAATTTAACGTTCATCCGAGCAACCAAGCACCTCAATGGTCGGCAGGCACGGTGGGCCAGCTTCCTCAGTCGGTTTGACTTCATGCTGACTTATCGCCCCGGGTCCCGCAACACGAAGGCAGACTCCCTGTCCCGACAACACCCGAGGAGGGAGCCAGCTACAGAGGAGCCGACTCCCATCCTTCCTGAGGCCAGGGTGGTTGGCGTGGTTACCTGGGGCATCGAGACCGTGGTCAGGCAGGCGTTGCGCTCCCATCCCGCCCCGAGCCATGTGCCTCCACGCCGCCTGTTCGTCCCGGACTCAGTCCGGTCCCGGGTTCTCCAGTGGGGCCATGCCAGTCAGTTTGCTTGCTACCCGGGTGTCCAACGCACCTTCACTTTCCTGGCTCAGCGTTTCTGGTGGCCCACCATGAGGAACGACGTCAGGGACTTCGTAAAGGCCTGCTCCGTCTGTACTCGCAGCAAGGCCTCTCACCAGGTACCCGCGGGTCTGCTGCAGCCCCTCCCAACTCCAAGCCGGCCCTGGTCCCATGTGGCGTTGGATTTTGTCTTCGGACTGCCTCCCTCCCAGGGTAGCACTGTGATCCTGACAGTGGTGGACCGCTTCAGTAAGGGAGTGCACCTGGTGGCTCTCCCCAAACTCCCATCAGCTTCTGAGACGGCGGACCTCCTGACGGGCCACTTGTTCCATCTCCACGGCCTTCCCCTGGACGTTGTCTCGGTATGGAGGCCTTTTGTAAGGGGTTGGGTGCCTCTGTTAGTCTCTCCTCTGGATATCACCCACAGACAAACGGGCAGACGGAGAGGATGAACCAGAGCGTGGGGTCTGCCCTCCGGTGCGTGGCCGCCAAGAAGCCCAGCTCCTGGAGCCGGTTCCTCCCCTGGGTCGAGTATGCCATCATCTCCCTGGTCAGCTCTGCCACCGGCCTCTCACCTTTTGAGGTGTCCCTGGGCTACCAGCCGCCTCTCTTTGCTGCGCAGGAGTCGGAAGTGGCGGTTCCCTCCGTGCAGGCCCATCTGAACTGGTGTCGTTGCATCTGGGAGGTGACCAGAGCTGCTCTGCTCCGGGCAGCTGAGCGCGCCGGTTGGGGAGCCAACCGACGCCGGTCCCCAGTGCCTACGTACCAACCAGGCCAAAGGGTGTGGCTGTCCTCGAAGGACCTCCCACTTCAGTCCACCACAAAGAAGCTGAACCCCCGGTTTGTCGGGCCCTTTGAGATCAGGAAGGTTCTCAGCCCCGCGGCGGTGAGTCTGAAGCTTCCGGCTTCCTTGAAGATCCATCCCGTTTTTCATGTGTCTCGGGTTAAGCCTGTCTCCCACAGTCCTCTGATGCCTCCGGCCCCGGCTCCGCCTCCCGCTGAGATCGTGGATGGGCACCCCCAGTGGAAGGTCCGCCGGCTGCTGGACGTCCGGCGCCGAGGACGGGGGTTCCAGTATTTGGTGGACTGGGAAGGCTACGGTCCGGAGGAACGTAGCTGGGTCTCCCGCCAGCTCATCCTGGACCCTGGGCTGCTCACTGAGTTTCATCATTCCCATCCCGACAAGCCGGACAAGTCGCCTAGTGGCTCCCGTGGAGGGGGGGGGGGTACTGTTAAGGCTCGCCCACCCCACGCCGTGGCCCGCCCACCCTGCACCGGCAGCCAATCAGCTCGTCAGGGCCGGGCTTAAGTTTGGTGGTCTCCCAGCGCCCATTGTCAGTTCATGCCGTAACCTCCTCGCAGTAGCGGTTACTCATCCCTTACGGTGCTTTTCTCTCCGAGCTCACCCCAGCCCTTGGTTTATGGTTTTCTTTGCAAAGTTTCCCCGTGGAAGTATCCTGCCGTGTTCCCAGTTTGGATTACCCGCGAGTTTTTTTCCTTGGACTTCCCGTTTTCTTGTCGCTCATTGCCCTCCTGTGTTTGACCGTTGTAGGGGCTAGTAATAAAGTACGCCAGTTTCGGCTAACCCCATCTCTGTCTGGTGTCGTTCGCTTGGGGTCTTCCACAAACCCTAACAACTAGACTACTAACCAGAACTAGACTACTAACTAGAACTAGACTACTAACCAGAACTAGACTACTAACTAGAACTAGACTACTAACCAGAACTAGATACTAACTAGAACTAGACTACTAACCAGAACTACACTACTAACTAGAACTAGACTACTAACTAGAACTAGACTACTAACCAGAACTAGACTACGAACTAGAACTAGACTACTAACCAGAACTAGACTACGAACTAGAACTAGACTACTAACCAGAACTAGACTACGAACTAGAACTAGACTACTAACTAGAACTAGACTACTAACCAGAACTAGACTACTAACCAGAACTAGACTACTAACCAGAACTAGACTACGAACTAGAACTATACTACTAACTAGAACTATACTACGAACTAGAACTAGATACTAACTAGAACTAGACTAATAACCAGAACTAGACTACTAACTAGAACTAGACTACTAAGCAGAACTAGACTACTAACTAGAACTAGACTACTAACCAGAACTAGACACTAACTAGAACTAGACTACTAACTAGAACTAGACTACTAACTAGAACTAGACTACGAACTAGAACTAGACTACTAACTAGAACTATACTACGAACTAGAACTAGACTACTAACCAGAACTAGACTACGAACTAGAACTAGATACTAACTAGAACTAGACTACTAACCAGAACTAGATACTAACTAGAACTACACTACTAACTAGAACTAGACTACTAACCAGAACTAGACTACGAACTAGAACTAGACTACTAACCAGAACTAGACTACGAACTAGAACTAGACTACTAACCAGAACTAGACTACGAACTAGAACTAGATACTAACTAGAACTAGACTACTAACCAGAACTAAACTACTAACTAGAACTAGACTACGAAGTAGAACTAGACTACTAACCAGAACTAGACTACGAACTAGAACTAGATACTAACTAGAACTAGACTACTAACTAGAACTAGACTACGAACTAGAACTAGACTACGAACTAGAACTAGACTACTAACCAGAACTAGACTACGAACTAGAACTAGATACTAACTAGAACTAGACTACTAACTAGAACTAGACTACTAACCAGAACTAGACTACGAACTAGAACTAGACTACTAACCAGAACTAGACTACGAACTAGAACTAGACTACTAACCAGAACTAGACTACGAACTAGAACTAGATACTAACTAGAACTAGACTACTAACCAGAACTAGACTACTAACCAGAACTAGACTACGAACTAGAACTAGATACTAACTAGAACTAGACTACTAACCAGAACTAGACTACTAACCAGAACTAGACTACTAACCAGAACTAGACTACTAACCAGAACAGAACTATACTACGAACTAGAACTAGACTACTAACCAGAACTAGACTACTAACTAGAACTAACCATAGGTCCCATATTACCCTTGCTCTTGCGTCCCTCCATTGGCTCCCCGTAAAATTCAGAATAATCTACAAGATCTTATTGATTACATTTAAAGCACTGCATGATCTTGCCCCCAGTTACATTCTGATCTTCTCATCCCTCATTCCACTTCCCGACCACTCCGATCCTCAAACCTCAGTCTTTTATCCATCCCTCACTCAAACTGCAGAACAAAAGGTGACTGCACCTTTGCAGTTTTAGCCCCAAGTCTGGAATAATCTCCCCCAATCCATTAGACTTGCTGAATCACTGGACTGTTTTAAGCAGCTTCTAAAAACCGTCTTTTCAGGCAAGCCTTTTTATAGACCCCCCCCCCAACTTCTGTTTTGTTTCGTTTTCAGCTTGGTTTGTTACTCCCTATGCCATGTTTTATATTAATTCAATTTATTTTTTATATTTACTCGTAGTATTTTGTGTATTGAGTGTAAAGCACTTGGTAACTGTGCGTTTTTAAAAGTGCTATATGAATACAAAATGTATTTACTTACTTACGATATGATTCTGTTTGTGCAAGGGGACCCGATCCTTGGGGTGGACCAACTTCTGGTGCAGTCTTCTTTTTTGGGGGGGGGTTATTATTATTTCCCCCCTTTTTAGTTGGATCCGGCCAATTACCCCACTCTTCCGAGCCGTCCCGGTCTCTGCTCCACCCCCTCTGCTGATCCGGGGAGGGCTGCAGACTACCACGTCTCTTCCAATACATGTGGAGTCTCCAGCCGCTTCTTTTCACCTGACAGTGAGGAGTTTCACCAGGGAGACGTAGCGCGTGGGAGGATCGCGCTATTCCCCCCAGTTCCCCCTCCCCCCGACCCAAGAGGAGGCGCTAATGCAGAGACCAGGACACATACCCACATCCGGCTTCCCACCTGCAGACACGGTCAATAGCGTCTGTAGGGACGCCCGACCAAGCCGGAGGCAACACGGGGATTCGAACCGGCGATCCCCGTGTTGGTAAGCAACGGAACAGCCCGCTATGCTACCCCGACTTCTGGTGCAGCGTGTTTTGGGGTTTGAAACACCGCGTCTCAGTTGTTCCGACACTCCCGCCAGGTACGGAATCACCACTGGTTTCCGCTTAGACAGCTGCCCCCCCACCCCCCACCGCTAATGGCGGCTTAATGGCGTCACGGCCGTGTTTGCATTGGTTTGGGTCGTTATGTCACTGTATTGGTTATAAGGGTGGGGGTACCTGCAGTCACTGTATTGTTTAGAAGGGTGGGGGTACCTGCAGTCACTGTATTGTTTATAAGGGTGGGGTACCTGCAGTCACTGTATTGGTTATAAGGGTGGGGGTACCTGCAGTCACTGTATTGGTTATAAGGGTGGGGGTACCTGCAGTCAGGTGAGACTGAAGCGTGTCGGTCAGTAGACGTGGTGTCCAGATGAACCGGTTCTGGTTCTGCGGTGCTGCTCCCTGGGTTACTGAGCATCGGCACCATGCAGGATTGTGCAGCCTGCTGTAGACTAACGTGGACTACACACGGCTGAGTGCGTCGGTGGAACGGCGGGAGCCTGGAGCGGAAGCGGAAGTTCATTCAGACCCAGTTTTTCCACTTGAACGCAGGTTTGAGGAGCAGCGCTGATGGAAGACCTTCCAGAACTTTCTACCAAACCAAACCGGGCCGGGCCGCTGCCCCCGCTCCCCCCTCCCCGCTCCCCGTCCGTCCGGTCACTGGGATCTTCCCCAAACTCGCCTGATTCCATATGGGAATCCCCCCCCAACACACACACACACACACACACACACACACACACACACACACACACACACACACACACACACACACGGCTCATTTCCGGTAATGGAGACGCCCGATGAGCCTTTAAAAAAAAGAAAAAAGAAGCCAGACGATCTCACACCCGCAGCCGATTGGCTGGCTGTGGGCAGAGCAGCTGCTCATTGGCCGGCTTGGTTTCCTATGGCCCGCCTCCGCTGTGACGTGCAACCAGAACTAGACCTCATAGAGCACGCGACACGTCAGAGTGAATTTGACTCACGCGCTACAGGAGACGCAGACACGAACAGATGCCAAATACTGGCACGAGGGCCTTGTTGTGTCCCGTCCCCAAATATGTAGGAGACGCAGCAGCAGGAAGACCGCGTAACCCGAGGGTCGCCGGTCCGATCCCCGGCGCGTCCTTTCACAGATGTCCAGGTGTCCTTGAGCAAGACTCCTGAGCCCCGTCAGCTGCTTCTTACCTTGCACGGCTGACAGCCTCGCCGGCGCGTGCGCGTGCACGCGTGTGTGCGTGCGTGCGTGTGTGCGTGCGTGTGTGTGTGGGTGTGTGTGTGTGCGTGTGTGTGTGCTACACTAATGATCATTTGTACGACAACATGAGGAAACATTCCATGGTGCACAGATCACTATGCTCTGCATGCTGGCTCAGCAGTGTGTACTAGTTCTATGTGTAGTAGTTCTACGTGTAGTAGTTCTACGTGTAGTAGTTCTACGTGTGATAGTTCTATGTGTCGTAGTTCTACGTGTAGTAGTTCTCTGTGTAGTAGTTCTACGTGTAATAGTTCTATGTGTAGTAGTTCTACGTGTAGTAGTTCTATGTGTAGTAATTCTCTGTGTAGTAGTTCTACGTGTAGTAGCTCTACGTGTAGTAGTTCTCTGTGTAGTAGTTCTACGTGTAGTAGTTCTATGTGTAGTAGTTCTATGTGTATTAGTTCTATGTGTAGTAGTTCTATGTGTGGTAGTTCTACGTGTAGTAGTTCTATGTGTAGTAGTTCTACGTGTAGTAGTTCTACGTGTAGTAGTTCTATGTGTAGTAATTCTCTGTGTAGTAGTTCTACGTGTAGTAGTTCTCTGTGTAGTAGTTCTACGTGTAGTAGTTCTACGTGTATTAGTTCTATGTGTAGTAGTTCTATGTGTGGTAGTTCTACGTGTAGTAGTTCTATGTGTAGTAGTTCTACGTGTGCTAGTTCTATGTGTAGTAGTTCTCTGTGTAATAGTTCTCTGTGTGGTAGTTCTACGTGTGCTAGTTCTCTGTGTAGTAGTTCTACGTGTGCTAGTTCTATGTGTAGTAGTTCTATGTGTGCTAGTTCTATGTGTAGCAGTTCTATGTGTAGTAGTTCTACGTGTAGTAGTTCTACGTGTGCTAGTTCTATGTGTAGTAGTTCTATGTGTAGTAGTTCTACGTGTAGTATTTCTATGTGTAGTAGTTCTACGTGTGCTAGTTCTATGTGTAGCAGTTCTATGTGTAGTAATTCTATGTGTAGTAGTTCTACGTGTAGTAGTTCTCTGTGTAGTAGTTCTACGTGTAGTAGTTCTACGTGTATTAGTTCTATGTGTAGTAGTTCTATGTGTAGTAGTTCTACATGTAGTATTTCTATGTGTAGTAGTTCTACGTGTGCTAGTTCTACGTGTAATAGTTCTCTGTGTAGTAGTTCTACGTGTAGTAGTTCTACGTGTGCTAGTTCTCTGTGTAGTAGTTCTACGTGTGCTAGTTCTACGTGTGCTAGTTCTATGCTCATCCTGTACTTTGTCTCGGTGTCAGTTTAGTGCTGTGTGTTTACCGTCAGAGCGGCCGGAGGGTCCGTCGGTCCGTTGTCGGCCCGCTCCGCTGTCAGTCCGGTGTCGGTCCGGTGTCGGTCCGCTGCAGCTGAGTATCGCGGAAACAACTTGATCAGTTTTGCCTCCCTTCTGCCGCAGCCTCTGGATCAGCCTTCGGAACGCAGCAGGACTACAGAGTCCGTTTGTCCGGGAGACTTGTACTGTTCATCGTGCTGCTCGGGAGGAGACATGTCTGCTGCCAGCCTGGACCAGAACAGCGGAGGGAACAGCGGAGGGAACAGCGGAGGGAACAGCGGCGCCGCTCCGGCAGCGGACGCGCAGAGCCGCAGCCTGCAGCCGCACACGGTGTTCGTCATCCTGGACGCGGCGGAAAGCCTCAACCTGATCCGGTGAGTGGACCCGCCAGAGCCGCTGGTTCTGGACGTGCAAGTTCAGCTGTGGAGCGGACTGTGCGTGTGCGCATGCGCGCGCGTGTTGGGTTAGTTTCGAACTGCTCAGTGAATGGTTCTCCAAACTGACTGTGGTTCGGGATCCAAACTGGCCAGCGTGGTTCTGGACGCTTTAACATATTTTCATTCACAAGTTTTACTGAAGCCGAGATACAAGTTAGACCATCTGTCTGTCTGTGTGTCTGTGTGTCTGTCTGTCTGTCTGTCTGTCTGTCTGTGTGTGTCTGTGTGTGTGTGTGTCTGTCTGTGTGTGTGTGTCTGTCTTGTCTGTGTGTGTGTCTGTGTGTGTGTGTGTCTGTGTGTGTCTGTGTCTGTGTGTCTGTCTTGTCTGTCTGTCTGTCTGTGTGTGTCTGTCTGTCTGTGTGTGTGTCTGTCTGTCTGTGCGTGTGTGTGTGTGTCTGTGTGTGTGTGTGTCTGTGTGTGTCTGTGTGTCTGTCTTGTCTGTCTGTCTGTCTGTGTGTGTGTGTGTGTCTGTCTGTCTGTCTGTGTGTGTGTGTCTGCCTTGTCTGTCTGTCTGTCTGTCTGTGTGTCTGTGTGTGTGTCTGTGTGTGTGTGTGTGTGTGTATCTGTGTGTGTGTCTGTCTGTGTCTGTGTGTGTGTCTGTGTGTGTGTCTGTCTGTGTGTCTGTGCGTCTGTCTGTGTGTCTGTGTGTGTGTCTGTGTGTGTGCATGTGTGTGTGTGTGTGTGTGTCTGTGTGTGTGTGTGTCTGTGTGTGTGTCTGTATGTCTGTGTGTGTGTGTTTGTCTGTGTGTGTGTGTGTGTGTGTGTGTGTGTCTGTGTGTGTGTGTGTGTGTGTGTGTGTCTGTGTGTGTGTGTGTGTGTGTGTGTGTGTGTGTGTGTGTGTGTCTGTGTGTGTGTGTGTGTGTGTCTGTGTGTGTGTGTGTGTGTGTGTGTGTCTGTCTGTGTGTGTCTGTGTGTGTGTCTGTTCATGTGGCCGTCACCGTCTCCTCTGATCCTTACCCTTCTGGTGGAATGACTCATCAAGGATTACAACCTGTGTGTGTGTGTGTGTGTGTGTGTGTGTGTGTGTGTGTGTGTGTCTCTCACGTGCAGACTGCCGATGACGTCATTTACCGCTTATGTGTGTTTCTGAGCTGCAGGTTAAATAGTGAAGACAAGACACCTGCCGTGTGTGTGTGTGTGTGTGTGTGTGTGTGTGTGTGTATGTCTGTGTGTGTGTGTTCTTGGGAAAGTCCACACACCAGGGTGCTGCTTCTCTGTATTTTCAGAGCGTCACTGTGTTGGCCCCGCCCACTCTGACCCCGGGAGCTCAGCTGAGCTGTCACCATGGAGACGGTTCTGGGCCATGTGATCTGATCTCATGGCCCACTGTAGACCAATGAGCAGGATGCTTTACTGACCGGAAACAAATCAAAGCTCTGAACCGGAAGTAGCTTCACAGAAGTTTTTTTCCCACAGATCTAAAGCAGGGTAGTTTTGTTGATTTACTTCCTCCATCCATTATCCACGCCGCTCATCCCAGGCGGGGGGGCGGGATGCCGGAGCCTGTCCCAGCAGCCACTGGGGGGGGGGGGGGCGGGATGCCGGAGCCTATCCCAGCAGCCACTGGGCGGGGGGGCGGGATGCCGGAGCCTATCCCAGCAGCCACTGGGGGGGGGGCGGGATGCCGGAGCCTGTCCCAGCAGCCACTGGGCGGGGGGGCGGGATGCCGGAGCCTATCCCAGCAGCCACTGGGGGGGGGGGCGGGATGCCGGAGCCTGTCCCAGCAGCCACTGGGCGGGGGGGCGGGATGCCGGAGCCTATCCCAGCAGCCACTGGGGGGGGGCGGGATGGCGGGATACCGGAGCCTGTCCCAGCAGCCACTGGGCAGGGGGTCGGGATACCGGAGCCTGTCCCAGCAGCCACTGGGCGGGATGCCGGAGCCTATCCCAGCAGCCACTGGGGGGGGGCGGGATGGCGGGATACCGGAGCCTGTCCCAGCAGCCACTGGGCGGGATGCCGGAGCCTATCCCAGCAGCCACTGGGGGGGGGGGGCGGGATGGGGGGGTACCGGGGCCTATCCCAGCAGCCACTGGGCAGGGGGTCGGGATACCGGAGCCTGTCCCAGCAGCCACTGGGCGGGATACCGGAGCCTATCCCAGCAGCCACTGGGCGGGATACCGGAGCCTATCCCAGCAGCCACTGGGCGGGGTGGCGGGATACCGGAGCCTATCCCAGCAGCCACTGGGCGGGATGCCGGAGCCTATCCCAGCAGCCACTGGGGGGGGGCGGGATGGCGGGATACCGGAGCCTATCCCAGCAGCCACTGGGCGGGATGGCGGGATACCGGAGCCTATCCCAGCAGCCACTGGGCGGGATGCCGGAGCCTATCCCAGCAGCCACTGGGCAGGGGGTCGGGATACCGGAGCCTGTCCCAGCAGCCACTGGGCGGGATACCGGAGCCTGTCCCAGCATCCACTGGGCGGGATACCGGAGCCTATCCCAGCAGCCACTGGGCAGGGGGGCGGGATGCCGGAGCCTATCCCAGCAGCCACTGGGCAGGGGGACGGGATACCGGAGCCTATCCCAGCAGCCACTGGGCAGGGGGGCGGGATACCGGAGCCTGTCCCAGCAGCCACTGGGCGGGATACCGGAGCCTGTCCCAGCATCCACTGGGCGGGATACCGGAGCCTATCCCAGCAGCCACTGGGCAGGGGGGCGGGATGCCGGAGCCTATCCCAGCAGCCACTGGGCAGGGGGGGCGGGATACCGGAGCCTATCCCAGCAGCCACTGGGCAGGGGGGCGGGATACCGGAGCCTATCCCAGCAGCCACTGGGCGGGGGGGCGGGATACCGGAGCCTGTCCCAGCAGCCACTGGGCGGGGGGGCGGGATGCCGGAGCCTATCCCAGCAGCCACTGGGCGGGGGGGCGGGATGCCGGAGCCTATCCCAGCAGCCACTGGGCGGGGCGGCGGGATACCGGAGCCTATCCCAGCAGCCACTGGGCGGGACGGCGGGATACCGGAGCCTATCCCAGCAGCCACTGGGCGGGACGGCGGGATACCGGAGCCTGTCCCAGCAGCCACTGGGCGGGGCGGCGGGATACCGGAGCCTGTCCCAGCAGCCATTGGGCGGGGAGGCGGGATACCGGAGCCTATCCCAGCAGCCACTGGGCGGGATGGCGGGATGCCGGAGCCTATCCCAGCAGCCACTGGGCGGGATGGCGGGATACCGGAGCCTGTCCCAGCAGCCATTGGGCGGGGAGGCGGGATACCGGAGCCTGTCCCAGCAGCCACTGGGCGGGATGGCGGGATGCCGGAGCCTATCCCAGCAGCCACTGGGCGGGATGGCGGGATGCCGGAGCCTGTCCCAGCAGCCACTGGGCAGGGAGACGCCCTGGACGGGCCGCCAGTCTTCTTTGTTTATGATTTTACTCTTTTACTTTAATGTTACTTTTAAATCTTGATCCGATCGCAGAGAATAAAAGGAGGCGGGTAAATGTGGGCGGGAGCAGCCGGGAGGAGGAGCCTCGGTCTCCGTGGCGTCCCTGCGGGACCCGGTTCGACACGCCGTTGTTGGAAGTCCCTCATGCACGTGTTTGTAGTCGGGACGGACGTCCGTCTGTGGTCAGTCGGCAGACTGACCCACCTGCAGTGTTCATAGACCACTTTAGCCCAGGTCCCCGCGGGGACGACTGAAGTATTCTGATTCTGAGGCCCTGTGGTGGTCTGGCGGCCGGTCCAGGGGGTCTCCCCGCCTGCCGCCCCCCAGTGGCTGCTGGGACAGGCTCCCGCCACCCCGCCTGGGATAAGCGGCTTGGATAATGGATGGGTGGATGGAATGGGTGCCCCCCCCCCTTTTCTCCCTAATTGTATCCGACTGATTACCCCACCCTTCCGAGCGGTCCCGGTCTCTGCTCCACCCCCTCTGCTGGTCCGGGGAGGCTGCAGACTACCACATGTCTCCTCCCATACATGTGGAGTCACCAGCCGCTTCTTTTCACCTGACAGTGAGGAGTTTCACCAGGGGGGTGTAGCGCGTGGGAGGATCACGCTATTACCCCCAGTCCCCCCCC
>JAJHIY020000495.1:967500-1055000 GCA_022114975.2 Lampris megalopsis | reverse complement strand
CACCCCCACCCCTCTGTTTGTCTCTGTCACTGTCTGTCTGTCTCTCGGTGCATGCTGGGAGTCGGTGTGTGAGCGAGTGTTGGTGAGAGCGACCTGTTGTTAGTAAATTCGAGACATTTATCCAAGTTCTAGCAGTTTTGTTTTTTTGTCTGCAGGGCTGATGGTTTCAGACTGAGTGTGTTTCCTGGTCGTGGGCTACATTTGCTTAGTCTGTGTGTATGTTGTAGTTTTTTTCGGTGTGAGAGAGATGGCGTCCTCGGAGATGCTTTGTCTCTCTATCCGACATGGAGTGCGGTTCAGCCTAATCCACCGGTTCCGATAGAGGCGGTTCTCCTGGCTGTGGGAGACCGTGTGGGACACGCCAACCTGCCCTATGCCTCCAGGATGAACAAAGGCGTGGTTGTTTTCCTGAAAGAGGCGCGTTTTGTGGCTGAGTTAATAGCGAGCGGCGTCTGTCTGAACGGCGTCTCTCTGCAGCATGTCTGTGAATGTTCTCATTCATCCAGGTCGTCATGGTTCTCCAAAGGAGTTGAATCAAGTGCAACTGGACTTGGTATATATCCGTGAAGACGTTTCGCCTCTCATCCAAGAGGCTTCCTCAGTTCGTGCCTTTCTGACTAGACCAAGCTAGTCTGACTGGCTGCTGATGAGACTCTGCAGGTTTCCCCACTCGCTGTGACTTCCTCCCGGGTCACCGTCTCCGCTGTTCCCCTGTTCATTTCCACTGAGGCGTTGGAGAGGGAGCTGCAGTGCTTCGGGAAGCTGGTGAGCAGTTTTAGGACTGTGGGGTTGGGCTGTACAAACGGTAAAGTGAAACATGTCCAGTCCCTCCGGAGACAGGTGTTCATGTATCTGAATTGTCCGTCACAGACGCTGAAGGTTTCCTTCAGAGCAAAACATGGAGAGGGACGTTACATGGTGTACGTCAGCACAGGCAGCATAAAATGCTTTGAGTGTGGGGATGTGGGGCACAAGCGGAACGTCTGCCCTCACAAGCCGACTGAGGGGCGGCCTGAGCCGGGGGCCGAGCCGGCCGAGGAGCGCACTAACACCGATGCTTCGCCAGATGAGGAGCCAGCGGATGCTGCTGCTCTGCGGGGCGCGGGGGGGGGCGCACCCCCGCACCGACTGAGCCCGAGACAGGGGAGGGATACAGCAGGCAGGCAGATACTCTGGAAGGGGAACAGCGAGTTGATTCGGGCAGTGAGAATGTAATTGACAGCTCGCCTGTCCCGAGTGTCACAACACAACTAAGGAAAGAAGCAGAGGAAACACTGGCAGCAGGAGAAAGCAGCGGGAAAGTGCCAGCAGCTGGACCTGACCATAGTCAAGCTGGTGGCACAAAGGGGAGAAAGGGTGAGTCGTGTGTTATGGAGAGTGCTGCTGGTGAGGATAAGGTGGAGGAAATAGGGTATGACACTGACTCTGACTGTATCTCTGTTACAGACTCACAGTCACACAGCGGAGGTCTGTACTAACTGGAGGAAACTAATGCTTACTTAGATGACACCTTTGAAAAATCTGAGCATATCTGAGTATTTTCCAGATACAGGAAAATGTATTAGAAGTGTGTTAACTTTGTAGAAACTTGGTTTTGATTTGTTAGATATATAAAAAAAACAACAACCACATAACAGGTCTCAGAAAGACACTTAAGACTTCTAAAGGAAAAGGTTAAAAAGGTTAAAGGCTAAGTAAGTCTTTTCAGCTGAGAATTGATGGGTTTGATTATATTTTGTTCCATCAGAAGATATGAAATGCTTTGGCTGTGGCAGAGAGGGACATGTGGTCAGAGTTTGTCCAGAGAAACCTGCTGGTGCATGGCAAAAAGCTTCTGACTGGACTACTGGAAAAGGAACACCAGGGCAGACAGACAAGGAGCAAGGAGACAGATCTGAGATAAAGGAAAGGTAGCAGGAGACAGGTGGGGACAACAACAAAGATGGTGGAAAGGGGGAGGAAGAAGGTAAGGGTGTTGGAGAAAAAGAGGCGTTAATCACTGAAGTCACCAGTAATGAAGGAAAGGAGGCAAGTGAGTGTCAGAGCAGTGAGACAGGTGGAGGCGATGAAAACATTGAAGGGGAGGAGGACAAGGCACATTAAAACAGCTGAGGCTGGGCCAGAGGAGTTTCTGACTGAAAGTGTAGATATCTATATGTTAGATGAGGAGTGAGGAGAGTAGTCTGACTGTCACTCGTCTGAAAAAAAATCTGAAATCAACAATAGTGGTTCAATGGCAAAGAAGGTGACAAAAAAAACAGAAACAGACTTGGGGGGGGGTGACTCCAGCGATGAAGATTTTTCTGATACAGTGTGAGTGAGCAAACGTACGAGGTTGAGAAAATAAAACAGCTCCTACAAAAAAAAACGAATGCAAAATTAGTTAAACTGGAACATTACTTTCCAGTTAAAGTGATTCTTCTGAATTCGGTCAGTTCAAACCTGAAGACTAGAGGAGAATGGGGTTTTACCGAGCAGGAAATTTACAGATTAAAGAAAAATAGTGGCCAAGGTCAGGTGAGAGCTGATTGAAGAAAATGAAGAATCAAGCTAAAGGATTTCTTTTTGTCTGTTTTTGTCCTTTGTATTTGATTATTTTTCTCTATGATGAATTTTAAAATGGGCTCATTGAATTTAAATGGAGCTAGAGACGTCAGGAAAAGGATGCAGCTATATGAGCTGGTGAAGTTGAAAAGTGTTGATGTGATGTTTGTCCAGGAAGCACACAGTGACAGGTCCAGTGAAACTGACTGGAGGTCGGAGTTGGACGGGGAAGTCATTTAAAGCTCTTTAACCTGTGTGTGGAGGAGTAGCTGTTACCTCTCCAAAAAGCTCCTGCTGTTTTCTGATGAATTAAAGAAGTGCTGAAGGGAAAACTGATGGTGGCCAGAGCCGAGTTTGAGTGTTTCACATTCAAATCTGTCAATGTATATGCTCCAAATGTTGGCTCAGATAAAGTTCACTTTAAAAATACTTGAAGCGACACTTCGTCTATATTTGTAGCTCAGATGTTTTTTTTGTTTTAGAGGTGATTTTATTGTACTCAAATAACCATTTAGACAGGAATCGTGTTGAACCTCATGCTGCCTCTCAAAGAGCAATGAAAAATGTCATAAAAACACACGACTTAGTGGAGGTCTGGAGAAGATTGCACAGTGAAGACAGACAGTACACTTGGGCTCATACAAGAGAACATTTTATTTCCCTGGCTGGACTAGATAGGGGTTGTTGTTTCAAACATCACTTTAATATTTTTAAGATGTGTAGCGTTTCACCTGTACATTTTAGTGACCACTCTTAAGTAGTCTGTAGTGCTTTTATAGTAAAAGTTAAAAAACGGAGTGCATACTGGCATTTCAACACCCATCTACTGTGATGCTAATTTTAAAGATGTTTTTAGCTTTTTCTGGAGGGTTCATAGGTCTGAAAAGAACAGTTTTGTTTCTTTGAGACAGTTTTGGGACTATGGAAAGGTTAAAATCAAGCAGCTCTGTCAGCAATACACTATGAATGTCACATGAAACATTACTAGAGCATTGACAGCTGTAGAGATTGAGATAGTGGAATGCCAAGATTCAATTGAGTCCACAGGAAATTGGGGGCATATTGAAACTCTTAAATCCAAAAAAGCTTTGTTTAGCTGACCCGCTAGGCACTAAAGCTCAAGGAGCACTGGTTCGCTTACATTTCCAGAGCATCAACCAAATTGATGCTCCATCCAAGTTTTTCTTTGGATTGGAGGAGAAGAAAGGGCAGAGCAGGTACATCCACACCTTCAGCACAGCTGATGGAGAAGAGCTCACAGAATCTCACAATAGCTGAAGAAGGGCAGGGCAGTTCTACTGTGAGTTGTATAAAACAGAGTATGTGGGGAGTGAATGGCTGTTTGAGTGTTTCTGTGAGGGTTTGCCCACAGCTTCCAGAGATGACTATCCCGAGTTGGAGGACCCACTGATTTTGGAGGAGTTGTATGCAGCCCTGCAAGGGAAGGATAGAGTAAAAGCCCCGGGTATTGGCGGTCTTCCAGTGGAGTTTTATAAGACCTTCTGGAATGAGCTTGGTCAAGACCTTATGGAGGTTTTCAATGAGAGTTTTGAAAATCTGGCGCTGCCTCTGAGCTGCAAGAGAGCAGTCATTGCTCTGCTGTGGAAGAAAGGAGACCTTCAGGACATTAAAAACTGGTTGCCAGTCTCCCTCTTCTGCTGAGATTATAAAATCTTGTCCAAGGCGCTGGCTAACCAGTTGAAACAAGTGATGGATGAAGTAATTCAGCTGGACCAGACTTACTGTGTTAAAGACAATGTGTCTTTAATCAGGGATGTTTTGGGTGTCTCTAGTTCTTTGGGCACAGACCGTGGGTCTCATCTCATTAGACATTAGATCAAGAAAAAGCATTTGACAGGGTTGAGCACCCTTATTTCTGGAAAGTTTTGGAGCAGTTTAGTCTCAGCCTGCATCTCATTGCTATGATCAAAGTTGTGTACCAAGTCATTCAGAGTGTATTGAAGATAAATGGGGGGCTGAGTGTTGCCTTTGCAGTACACAGAGGTGTTAGATAGGGCTGCTCTCTATCTGGAATGCGCTATGCATTATCTATTGAATCATTGTTACACAAAATGAGGTCCTGTATTGATGGTTTGGTTTTACCAGGTTTTAATACTGCTCATGTTTTATCGGCTTATGCTGATGATGTCATGGTCCTGATTAGAAATCAGTCTGACATTAACATTGTTGATAAAATTGTGTTTGAATTTGGTCTTATCGATAAACTTATTGTGCAGTGATGGATTACACTTTCACGTAGGAAATGTCCATTATGTAACTAATTGAGGAGAATTTTAAACAGAATTTACATACACATACATTTTAGAGACTTCTTAATCTCTTAGTTTAGAGGATGCCAATTAAGATGTTAGATAGGTGTGCAGATTCTTTATTGTCCTTCTTGAAGAAATTTGTTGCCACACACATGCAGTTTCACACACACACACACACACACACACACGCAGTGGGTAGCGCAGTTGTCTCACAACAAGAAGGTCCTGGGTTCACTCTGCAGGGTAGTCCAACTTTGGGGGTGGTCCTGGGTCATCCTCTGTGTGGAGTTTGCATGTTCTCCCCATATCTGCGTGGGTTTCCTCCGGGGGCCCCGGTTTCCTCCCACAGTCCAAAGACATGTAGGTCAGGTGGATCGGCCGTACTACATTTTCCCTAGGTGTGTGTGTGTGTGTACATGTTTAGCTAACCTTATGTGGACCAAATATCCTCATTAGGGTAGAAAACCTGACAGCACCTACCTTGTGTGGACATTTCAGAGGTCCTCACAAGGAAAAGGGTCTATTTTAGGGTTAGAACTTGGTTTTAGGGTTACGGTTAGAATTAGGGTTAGGTTAGGGTTAGGGTTAGGCGTGTAGTTTG
This sequence comes from Lampris megalopsis, assembly GCA_022114975.2. Taxonomy (NCBI): domain Eukaryota; kingdom Metazoa; phylum Chordata; class Actinopteri; order Lampriformes; family Lampridae; genus Lampris; species Lampris megalopsis. The sequence goes on along the minus strand of JAJHIY020000495.1, from coordinate 1,049,582 downwards.
CTTTGTTAAGGTTAGGGTTAAGAGCTAAGAAATGAATGTAGTCAATGAGGGGTCCTCATAAGGATAGTGAAACGAGTGTGTGTGTGTGTGGGGGGGGGGCCCTGTGATGGCCTGGCGGCCTGTCCAGGGTGTCCCCCCACCTGCCGCCCCATGACTGCTGGGATAGGCTCCAGCATCCCCACGACCCTGAGAGCAGGATAAGCGGTTCGGATAATGGATGGATGGATGGATAAACTTAAACTGTTTTCCACTGTTAGCTGGAGTGTGTGCACCTGGCACCACTGTTCATGTTGTTGGAGAGTTTATCCAGCAAGGTAGGGGAGGTTTTCTCCAAGCACGTGTTCATTCTGGGGTTTAAGTACAAACAAACTGGAAAAGAAAAATGTCAGCTGATGAATTTCATCCTGGGACAAGCAGAAATGGCTGTTCATGTCAGCAGAAAGAGGAAGATGGACAACTCAGTGGACACTGATGTAAAGCTGCTGTTTACTAGCATGGTGAAGGCCAGGATGATGACCCACTCCAGTTCTCACAGAGAAATGAAAGATACCCAGAAGCTCCGTGTTGTCTGGGTCATGGGGAGGTGTTGTGTTGTCTGGGTTCAAGGGGAGGTGTTGTGTAGTCTGGGCTCATGGGGAGGTGTTGTGTAGTCTGGGCTCATGGGGAGGTGTTGTGTAGTCTGGGCTCATGGGGAGGTGTTGTGTAGTCTGGGCTCATGGGGAGGTGTTGTGTAGTCTGGGTTCATGGGGAGGTGTTGTGTAGTCTGGGCTCATGGGGAGGTGATGTGTAGTCTGGGCTCATGGGGTTGTGTTGTGCTCAGTAAAACACAACCAACTTGTTTTTTTCTGGGGAATTGATGTGATTTATAAGTATCTATTTATTTGCTTGAGTTTTAAATATTGTCGTATTTAAAAAAAATAAAAGTTACTTCTAAAAAAAATCTGTGTGTGTGTGTGTGTGTGTGTGTGTGTGTGTGTGTGTGTGTCTCTCTCTCTCTCTCAGTGTGGAGTCAGGTATTGTTGCAGATATCGAGGTTGACTCTCTCCTGCCGACAGAAACCGACTCCTTCTACCAGATAAAGAGCCAGCCCATCACCATTAGGTAACGCACACACACACACACACACACACACACACACACACACACACACACACACACACACACCAGTTTTGTTTGCCTGATGATAGCCAGAGTTGACTGGTCTGGTGGTCTGTGGTGGTCTCCATTCCTCCATCACTTTTTGTTGAGGTCAAATCCCAGAAAGTTGAATCAGTTCATCTGAACTGTTCAACTTTCTGGGTTTCCTCACCTGGGTTACTGAGCACCCACACGGTGACTTCATATGTCTTTTAGATGTGATGCTCCTTCTACACCCTGGTGCATCCACCTACCCCAAACCTCTGAGGAGAAGTATGGATATATAAACCCCCGGTGCTTATTAATCCCCAGTGTTTATCAATACCCAATGCTTATGTGATCCCTCACTTTTATTGAACAATGCAGACTTAGAACTTTAGTTTGGGGTTTTTAGTGAGCAAAGAATCAGACAGAATCAAGTTTTCCCTCACTTTTACAGAAATACAGGAATCAACGTACACAAAACACAGTGGATCAAGCCATTTTAGTTTTATTTATGACATGTTATTTGTGATTTTTTTAAATTGTATTTTATGTATTGGGTAAAATCTCCAATTCTGATTTCATTGTAGTCTGTTATCAGCCCAAAATCCGATAGCAGTACTGGAAAATAAAATACCAGTACTGGTATTAAAAACAGGTACAACTATCTCCGTCTTCATGTAGGTTTGGAGCCTCAGCAGAAGGCGTGTTTGTTTTCCAGTTACCAACACGGTGTCTCTGACCTCTGACCCGGCCTGGTAAAGAGTTTTACATAAAACAAGGACACAGACTCAGCCATGGGAAGCTCGTGTTAGTTTAAAGGTAGAACGAGTACGATCTTCCTCGGCATCACTGTACAGACTCGCAGAACAATAATCCTGTCCGTCATCACTGACGAGCCACTAGGTGTGTGGTGGCTCATCAGTCACTGCGTCTACATGCACAGTGAAGTGTTGCTATGGTTACAGCTCCATTAGGCCCTGGAACTGGACTTCTGTCGTTGTCCCAGTACACAAGAACCGGGGGGGGGGATTCGATCTATTGACGGAAGTATGTCCGACCCCGGTACGGCAGGTGGCGATATGCCCCCTTTCAGCTGGGTGCTATTGGACCGCGGGAACTATGGATCAGGTGCAGAACTCCTAGGCCAGATCGGGGCAGATTGAAGCGTATACATACCAGAGTAAATCCATCCCCAACCACATCATCTAGGTGTGTTGGTACCACTTCCAGAAATTTGATTTAGTACGATTTCAGTCGGACTAACACGTTTACATGTATTTTAAAAGTCCAGTTTTAGTCGGACTAACACAATAAATCCACTTTTTCTAACACCATGTAAACGTAGTCAGTGTGTGTATCTGCAGAGACCCTGTCCTCTGCCGGGGTTTCTTATGATTCTGATTTTGCTGTGTACGGGACGTTCCTGGGCGTTAACCTTTGGGCAGCAGGAGTCTATAAAAACGTAGCGACCAGGTGCCAGATCCAGATCCAGATCCAGATCATAAGCACGCATCCAAGAGGAAGCTACGACAATGGCGGACACAGTGCCAAAAAGACGCAAATATAGCGAGGTGAAACGCCAAAGCTGGCTCCCAACGAGATGTACTCTGGGGCTGGCGAGCACTGAAGGAGAGGATGGGGATGAAGAGCGATGGGGAGTTGGCCTGTACACTGCCGTCAGGGGGCGTGTCCTTCTGTTGACGTTGAGCTTGGGGGAGGGGCCGACTTGAATGTTGTGTTTACACACCTCAATGGATAAATCCTCCTCATTCTACCTTGAAACTGCTGATTTAATCATCTCATTCAAACTGACGTAGGTTGTTGAGAGGAAGAGCAACAGCGATGAACAAGTCCTCTCGATGGACTCACAACTTTACTATAACCCAGTCAGTTATATCTGGTAACCCCCCTCTCTCTCTCTCTCTCTTCTCCTCCAGTCCACCTGTCACAGATTCCTCCTCCTCCTCTTCTTCCTCACTGCCATCAACTATGTCTTCCAGGTAAGAGACAGTCAAACACAAAGACAGACCCCCCCCCCTCTCTCGCTATATATATATATATAGCGAGAGAGAGAGAGATAGTGTAATCTGATGCATACGGAGATTTGTTCGCTGAGTTTGATGTGTGGATTTGTTGATCACTTCAGATTATTGTCAGTGGATTATCTGTGTTATATCCTGCTTGTTTACATGCTCGAAATAAATCATCATTCATTCATATTCGTTAAACAAAATGTAAGCGTCTTGTGGAAGTGGTCAGTAGTAGGCAGAACTTTAGAGCTGCCAAGTGCTGAAATATCGATTGGAATTAAACACCTCACTGGACAACAAAGATTTGCTTCCTGAACACTTTTGGGTGTATTTTATGGATTTTGGGCTGCTGATCACAGAAATCACATTAAAATGCTCCTATCACATGCAATTTTATAGATATAATGTATTTTTGTGATTTCCCATCATATTTTAAGTCTACTAGTATATTCCCCTCAAAGCAAGCTGTTTTGGTCAGTCCAAGCTTGCCTGGGCAGCACTCAGGGTAGGTGCTGTGCATATGTTGTCTTAGGCAGCCTGGGCATGTTGAGTCAGGTTAGATGTTGTCTTAGGCAGCCTGGACATGCTGAGTCAGGTTAGATGTTGTCTTAGGTAGCCTGGGCATGCTGAGTCAGGTTAGATGTTGTCTTAGGTAGCCTGGGTGTGCTGAGTCAGGTTAGATGTTGTCTTATGTAACCTGGGCATGCTGAGTCAGGTTAGATGTTGTCTTAGGCAGCCTGGACATGCTGAGTCAGGTTAGATGTTGTCTTAGGCAGCCTGGGCATGCTGAGTCAGGTTAGATGTTGTCTTAGGCAGCCTGGGCATGCTGAGTCAGGTTAGATGTTGTCTTAGGCAGCCTGGGCATGCTGAGTCAAGTTAGATGTTGTCTTAGGCAGCCTGGGCATGCTGAGTCAGGCTAGATGTTGTCTTAGGCAGCCTGGGCATGTTGAGTCAGGTTAGATGTTGTCTTAGGCAGCCTGGGCATGTTGAGTCAGGTTAGATGTTGTCTTAGGCAGCCTGGGCATGCTGAGTCAGGTTAGATGTTGTCTTAGGCAGCCTGGGCATGCTGAGTCAGGTTAGATGTTGTCTTAGGCAGCCTGGGCATGCTGAGTCAGGTTAGATGTTGTCTTAGGTAGTCTGGGCATGCTGAGGCAGGTTAGATGTTGTCTTAGGCAGCCTGGGCATGCTGAGTCAGGTTAGATGTTGTCTTATGTAACCTGGGCATGCTGAGTCAGGTTAGATGTTGTCTTAGGCAGCCTGGGCATGCTGAGTCAGGTTAGATGTTGTCTTAGGTAGTCTGGGCATGCTGAGTCAGGTTAGATGTTGTCTTAGGCAGCCTGGGCATGCTGAGTCAGGTTAGATGTTGTCTTAGGCAGCCTGGGCATGCTGAGTCAGGTTAGATGTTGTCTTAGGTAGTCTGGGCATGCTGAGTCAGGTTAGATGTTGTCTTAGGTAACCTGGGCATGCTGAGTCAGGCTAGATGTTGTCTTAGACAGTCTGGGCATGCTGAGTCAGGTTAGATGTTGTCTTAGGTAGTCTGGGCATGCTGAGTCAGGTTAGATGTTGTCTTGTGCAGCCTGGGCATGCTGAGTCAGGTTAGATGTTGTCTTAGGTAGTCTGGGCATGCCGAGTCAGGCTAGATGTTGTCTTGTGCAGCCTGGGCATGCTGAGTCAGGTTAGATATTGTCTTAGGCAGCCTGGGCATGCTGAGTCAGGTTAGATGTTGTCTTAGGCAGCCTGGGCATGCTGAGGCAGGTTAGATGTTGTCTTAGGCAGCCTGGGCATGCTGAGTCAGGTTAGATGTTGTCTTAGGCAGCCTGGGCATGCTGAGTCAGGTTAGATGTTGCCTTAGGTAACCTGGGCATGTTGAGTCAGGTTAGATGTTGTCTTAGGCAGCCTGGACATGCTGAGTCAGGTTAGATGTTGTCTTAGGTAACCTGGGCATGTTGAGTCAGGTTAGATGTTGTCTTAGGCAGCCTGGGCATGCTGAGTCAGGTTAGATGTTGTCTTAGGCAGCTTGGGCATGCTGAGTCAGGTTAGATGTTGTCTTAGGTAGCCTGGGCATGCTGAGTCAGGTTAGATGTTGTCTTAGGCAGCCTGGGCATGCTGAGTCAGGTTAGATGTTGTCTTAGGCAGCCTGGGCATGCTGAGTCAGGTTAGATGTTGTCTTAGGTAGTCTGGGCATGCTGAGGCAGGTTAGATGTTGTCTTAGGCAGCCTGGGCATGCTGAGTCAGGTTAGATGTTGTCTTATGTAACCTGGGCATGCTGAGTCAGGTTAGATGTTGTCTTAGGCAGCCTGGGCATGCTGAGTCAGGTTAGATGTTGTCTTAGGCAGCCTGGGCATGCTGAGTCAGGTTAGATGTTGTCTTAGGTAGTCTGGGCATGCTGAGTCAGGTTAGATGTTGTCTTGTGCAGCCTGGGCATGCTGAGTCAGGTTAGATGTTGTCTTAGGCAGCCTGGGCATGCTGAGTCAGGTTAGATGTTGTCTTAGGCAGCCTGGGCATCCTGAGTCAGGTTAGATGTTGTCTTGTGCAGCCTGGGCATGCTGAGTCAGGTTAGATGTTGTCTTAGGCAGCCTGGGCATGTTGAGTCAGGTTAGATGTTGTCTTAGGCAGCCTGGACATGCTGAGTCAGGTTAGATGTTGTCTTAGGTAACCTGGGCATGTTGAGTCAGGTTAGATGTTGTCTTAGGCAGCCTGGGCATGCTGAGTCAGGTTAGATGTTGTCTTAGGCAGCCTGGGTGTGCTGAGTCAGGTTAGATGTTGTCTTAGGCAGCCTGGGCATGCTGAGTCAGGTTAGATGTTGTCTTAGGCAGCCTGGGCATGCTGAGTCAGGTTAGATGTTGTCTTGTGCAGCCTGGGCATGCTGAGTCAGGTTAGATGTTGTCTTAGGCAGCCTGGGCATGCTGAGTCAGGTTAGATGTTGTCTTAGGCAGCCTGGGCATGCTGAGTCAGGTTAGATGTTGTCTTAGGCAGCCTGGGCATGCTGAGTCAGGTTAGATGTTGTCTTAGGCAGCCTGGGCATGCTGAGTCAGGTTAGATGTTGTCTTAGGCAGCCTGGGCATGCTGAGTCAGGTTAGATGTTGTCTTAGGTAACCTGGGCATGCTGAGTCAGGTTAGAAGCTGGCAGACAGGTTATAAAAGCTGCTCACATGCTGTACATGTTCCTCAGGCAGTAGTATAGCCAGTATACTTAACAATAGCATTTATTGGGGGCGTCCGGGTGGCGTGGTGGTCTATTCCGTTGCCTACCAACACAGGGATCGCCAGTTCGAGTCCCTGTGTTACCTCCAGCGACCCCTAACGGGAGCAGCCGAAAGTACTAGTAAAGTAGTAGTTGTCTCACCAATAACAATGGAGGCAAGTGATGAAGCTATTTCAAGCCTGAACACTAACAAGTCACCTGGTGCCCATGGGTTTCCTCCAGAATGGTCCAAATCCATGAGAGAACACCTGCTCCCTTTACTGGAGACCTGTTTTAATTACATTTTAAAAGAATCCCCTCCCCCCCCCCCCCATGGAGGCAGGCTTTCATATCAGTTATCCCCAAAGGAAAGGACAGGTTGGATTGTAAAGGATACAGACCTGTCAGTGTCCTAAACACCGATCATAAACTGTACGCCCTCCCATCTTTAAGGGATTACTACTTGGCAGCTCAGCTGAGACCCCTTGTATACTGGTGTAACCCATCTTATGTGGCCAGATGGAAGACTATGGAGTCATCCTCAACTGACACACCAGTACAGTCATTGCTTGGCTGTGTTGGCAAAGAGAAAGAAATATTACAGACAGCGGGTCAGTGGGTGATTTTTTTCATTGAAGGTATGGGGGGAAGTGGTTAACGGCTTGCAACTCGAGAGAGAAGCTGACCTGCTCAGATGGCCGGCATGTGGTGCTGACTTGACACCGCCATCTTTAGATGGTAGATATAAACAATGGGTCTGTTTCGGTATCTCTTCCATATGCAAGAGTGTTAAAAACTGGAGCCTGACGGTTTTGATCCGCTATGTCAGACATGTTGGTTGGGGAGGCAGGGCTTTTATAGGTGTTTACGGCTCCGTGACTACTTTTCTAAAACGATAGAAGGTGCTAATCCAAGAGAGTCCAGCTGTTATTCATGTATTTATTGATGCATCTAACTCAGAAAGCAACAGACACCTTTAAGTCAGTTATACTGTGGCAGCGCATCCCTGAATAAGGACTCCACAGACTATGTGAGACGGTGATGGGACAAAGAGCTGGACACTGAAATAACCGAGGACATGTGGTTGGATGCCTGGAAAACGCAGCCGTCCTCCACCAACTCCCAGACCTGGAGAGACTTCTGCTGGAAAAACCTGATCCGCTTTTTTATCAGCCCTAAACAGAAGTCCAAACAAAGCGGCCCTCAGCTGGGCTGCTGGGGGGGATGTGGAGGGATCACGGCTGATCACGCTCATGTGTTTCGGTCGGGTCCCTCCATTCAGACCTTCTGGAAGGAAGTATCAGCTACCACCTCAGAAACCCTGGGTTTTAGCGTCAGTACGACATCCTCGCCCTTGTTTCTTGGACATGTCCCTGATGGACTAAATACAGCTGATGTCTTGCTTTTGAAGACCTTGCTGGCGGCAAGTAAAAAGGCCATTACACAACACTGGCTTCAGAAAATAGTCCTGCTACTGGACTCTTCATCAGCACTGTCAAGCAACACCATCTTCCAGAACAGATGCCTGCTCCGTTCCGCCCCAGAGGGAACTGGGAGGAAAACGGTGGGGGATGGTGTTTATTTGGCCCACGAGGAGTTATTGGAAGTATACTGTACATGAGACATCCTACTTTAGTGGTCCCTTGATCGTCCCATGGCCCCCCGTTCTTTTTTCTGTTTGTTTTTGTTTAGTTTTTGTTCCTGTAATGAAGAAAATACCCAGAAATCCATCCATTCATCCATTATCCACACCGCATATCCTGCTGTCAGGGTGGCGAGGATGATGGAGCCTATCCCAGCGGCCACTGGGCGGCAGGCGGTCAGGGTGGCGGGGATGATGGAGCCTATCCCAGCGGCCACTGGGCGGCAGGCGGTCAGGGTGGCAAGGATGATGGAGCCTATCCCAGCGGCCACTGGGCGGCAGGCGGTCAGGGTGGCGAGGATGATGGAGCCTATCCCAGCGGCCACTGGGCGGCAGGCGGTCAGGGTGGCGGGGATGATGGAGCCTATCCCAGCAGCCACTGGGCGGCAGGCGGGGAGACACCCTGAAATAAAAAGAAAAAGAAAGAAAAAACTCTTTTAAGTGTTATTCATGATATAGTGATGGTGTTATGCAACGGCGTTGACACAAAAATGATCAAATGAACACCAGCAGGAGTGACTGGAAGCCACACCCCCAACACCCCCCTGATACACCCCCAACACCCCCAACACCCCCAACACACCCGATACACCCAACACCCTCAACACCCTCAACACCCCCGACACACCCGACACGCCCGGGGCCTCGTTCTGAATGTCACCTTGGCCCCTGTCTGCCATCTTGATTGCCGCTGTGCGGTGGTGCGAGGTGCGAGGTGCGGTGTAAGTGTTGGTAGGAAGCCGGACGGTAAGAGTGGAGGCCGCTTCATCTTGTACTTCTACACGCATGCTAAGAAGAATAATAACTCTGAATGGCTGAATATGAGTTTTTGTTTTATTTTTGAGCATCCAGATCCAAGTTGCACTTAAAGATCAGATTTGAGAAACAAATCGGACTTGCCTGCAGTCCACGTTAGCTAGCTAGCTAGCTAACTAACTAGCTAGCTATAGCTACACGGTGTGATGTGAAAATGAGAAAAGATGACGAGAGTCATCGAACAGGTACCTTTATCGAGCTGGAATGTTTAGAGGAGTGGGGCGGTTCGAACCTGTGTCTCCGGACTTGTCCGGTCAGGCTTCGCCCTGGCTCACATAGTAAACACTCGCGCTGCTCACGCTGTACAAGAAGGGCCGCTGAACGACGAGGAAACCAACCGGTCTTTAAATGGCGACTCTGAATGAACTCTAATCCACCCCACCCCAACCCCACGTCACCACCCCCACCCCCACGGCACCACCCAGTGCTTTACACATCTCCTGCCGCCTGTCTCTCCGCAGGGTTCTGATGAGGCAGGAGCTGATGCGCCAGCAGACCAGAGAGCAGGAGAGGAGGGAGGCCCAGCTGCAGCTCCTCCGCCCAGCGGCCGACTCCTCCACCCCCATCTCTGTGGCCTCCTCCCTGGGCTCCCCCGCACCTCCCGCACAGGTCCCTGTGGAGGTGCTGAAGGTAGGACACACACACACACACACACACACACACAGAGGAATAATAAAACACTTTAATATTACATTTAATAATGATATCTTAGCACATTACGTGTACTTGCTGTGTCCTGTAAGGGTTTCTCTTGTAACGCCACTAGGAGGCGCTGCTGGATAATGAATGCGGCTGGGAAGCAGGACGTGGGCATTTGTCCTGGTCGCTGCACTAGCGCCTCCTCTGGTCGGTCGGGGTGCCTGTTCAGGGGGGAGGGGGAACTGGGGGGAATAGCGTGATCCTCCCATGTGCTACGTCCCCCTGGTGAAACTCCTCACTGTCAGGGGAAAAGAAGCGGCTGGTGACTCCACATGTATGGGAGGAGGCATGTGGTAGTCTGCAGCCCTCCCCGGATCAGCAGAGGGGGGGTGGAGCAGAGACCGGGACAGCTCGGAAGAGGGGGGTAATTGGCCGGGTACAATTGGGGAGGAAAGGGGGGGGGAATAAAAAAAAAATATCCAAAAAGTCCTCTTTTTATTTTTATATGTTATTGATTTTACATTTAAATATCCGTTATTACAAGCTTCAGTCTCACGAACAAAAAAGCAGTTAATTACGATTAATCACAGCAAACTGTGCCATTAATTAGTTATATTTTTAATCCATCGACAGCCCTAAATATGTCATAGCTCATATATTATATCTGGAAGGCAGGAACCAGCCTGGGCCAGGCTGTGGTTCCGCCGGGCGGCTCCCAGCTGTGGACCGGTATTAGTGTCAAGCAGGACGTTAAAAAGAGATTCCCCACAGGTGCAGACCCACCTGGAGAACCCGACCCGGTACCACATCCAGCAGGCCCAGCGGCAGCAGGTCAGACGGTACCTCTCCACCACCATGGCTTGCTCCAAACCCACCAACAGAGTCATGGAGGTGTCGCCCAGCCACTCCTCCCAGTCTGGCTCCGCCCCCGAGCTTCAGCCCGCTGCCGGTGGCTCTCCCAGCAGCCCTCTGGCTGTGTTGAACCTGGGCTCTAAGGAGGAGGTACACACACACACACACACACACACACACACACCATAAATCATGTAAGAACAGATGAGGTGGTGTTCTGAGGTGGGAGTTGAAGAGGCTGCGGATGTTGAATGCGGAGCCACGAGGTGTCAGCAGAGACGTTTTGCAGCCAAACAAACAGATTTTATTCCACATGAAGTAAAAGAAGAAGGCAGAGGAATGAAACAAGGATGTGATTCAAACGCTCCACATTCTAGACCACAGACACCATGCTAACCAGTTCAGCCGGTTTATTTGGATAACTGGTGGTGGGTAGGTCATGTGTAGGGAGGGCACAGAAGAACAGCCAACAAGTCATAAGCCTCTTCGTGCCTCTTTTTCACTGTAATCTGCTGAATGGATGATTCCTCAGGATCTGACTCAGTGGAGGAGCACACACACACACACACACACACACACACACACACACACACACACACACACACACACACACACCCCATCATCAGTGGCGGTCACTCGGGGTCCAGTATGACTGTCCTCCTTCTAGGTCCTTGTGGGTCTTCAGGTGGGCATAGAGGCTGATCCTGGAGCCACATATTTTGGGGCAATGTGGGCAGGGCTGTGAAGAAGTGGTTGAGGATGTGGTTTGGGTCTTTCTGGTAACTCGCTCCTTTCTGAGTCTGTGCTTGTTTTCGGCAGCACGGTGGAGGTCACGGTTGTAGCGCCCAGCACCCTCATGGACAGCCGGCCTCCAGGCCTCCTTGTATCACTTCTTTTGTCCTCATGGGGAACGGTGTCCTGTCGCGAGCTGAGAGTAAAGGACTTGTTTTGGGAGGCGAGAGTCAGACATGCGGAGGACATGGCCAGTCCATCTCAGCTGCTGTTGTGCGGTGGTGGCAGTTGTAGGAGGCATGTTGGCCTCCTGGAGGACGCTGAAGTTGGTGTGCTTATCCTCCCAGCTGATCTTAAGCATCTTTCTGAGGCATCGCTGTTAGTATGCCTCGAGTGCCTTCAGGTGCCCGCTATATGTGGTCCAGGTTTCTGACCCATACAGTAGGGTGGGCAGCACTACCGCTTTGTACACCAGAATTTTTGTTCTGGTTGCGATTTACAAAAACCCTTTTACTCAATCTTGAGAAGGTCCGGCTGGCACAACTGAGACGATGGTGTATTTCAGTGTTACTGTTGGCTTTGGAAGAGAGAAGGCTGTCAACATATGGGAACTGTTCCACGTTTTCAAGTCTGGTGTTGTCTACAGAGATGGATGGGGGCCAAGCAAGCACATTTCTGTTGGGTGGGGGTTGGAACAAGATATGGGTGTTTTTTATGTTAATGGCCAGGCCAAACTGCTTATATGCCTTTGCAAACGTGTCCGGTATGCTCTGTAGTTCCTCTTCTGCAAGGGACACTAAGGCGTTGTCATCGGCATACTGCAGCTCAATGATGGATGTGGCGGTGGTTTTACTTTTAGCCCTGAATCTGTTAATATTCACAAGATTCCCACCAGTTCTGTACATGATTTAGACTCCCTGAGGCAGACTGGGACCCGTGAGGTGGAGGATGGTGGCAATGAAGACAGAGAACAGGGTTGGAGAAATGACACAATCTTGTTTAACTCCTGTGTGGACCTTGAAGGACTCTGTCTCGTCTCCATAACTGTTGAGTACTCTAACTGACATATTATCATTTAGTAGTCATAGTACTCTGATATATTTGCCAGGGCAGCCTATTTTTGACAGAACTAGCCAGAGGGCCTGGTGGTTTATGGACTTTGGTTAAGTCTATGAAGGCCATATACAATGGTTGATTCTGTTCCTGAGCTTTTTCTTGGAGTTAGCAAGCAGTAAAAATCATGTCTATGGTGCCCCTGTTACATCAAAGACCACTCCTGGATTCTGGCAGAATTTCCTCTGATATTGGGAGGAGTCTGTTGGCCAAGACCCTAGCCAGAGCTTTCCCTGTGGTGGAAAGCAAGGAAACGCCACAGTAGCTTCTGTACTCAGCTTTTCCCCCCTCTCTTAAAGATAGCGACAATGAGTGTGTCTCTAAGTTGCACAGGGATTTCTTCTTTTTCCCATATTTTAAATAGCAGGGCATGGATATGTCTGAGGAGGGTAGGTCCACCTGCCCTCAGTACTCCTGCCGGTATTCCATCAGGACCAGAAGCCTTGTTGATTTTCATCTTCCTGATGGCATCCTGGACTTCTCCTAAACTAGATGGTGCTGCCATGTCCTCCTCTTTGGATTGTTGAGGGAGTTGTTGGAGGGCATCCATCTCAGGGGTAGAGTCCCGGTTTAAAAGGTACTGGTAGTGCTCTTTCCACCTCTCTTTGATTGACTCATTGTCTGCTAGCAGTGTGTGCCCATCTTTGGAACAAAGTAGGGTTAGACGGCAGTGGCTGGGACCGTATATTGCTTCAGTAGCACCAAAGGAGCCTCTGGTATCCCCAGCATCTGCAAGGTGCTGGATCTCAAGGGCCTTCTTCGTCCACCACTGGTTCTTCAATTCCCTGACCCAGCTTTGGATGGCTGACTTTTGCATGGGTAGCTTGTTTATTTTGGCAGTTGATGTCATTCTGCCAGATGGTCAAGGCTTGCCTCTTGATGTTGATTAACTGTTAGATTTCCAGGTCATTCTAATCAAACCAATCTTGGTGGTTCTTCATTTTATGTCCAAGAGTGGCTTTATAGGTACCAGTGATTGCGGTCCTGAGCATATCCTAGTGGCTTTCAGTATCATCTGGATACTGCTTGGGTATTGATGTACTGAGGCCTGGAACTGTTGACGAGATGAGGCATCAGTAAGTCTTTTGAGGTTGAGCTTTGGGTGGCTCTGCTTTTTCTGCACCCTTCTTTTCCGGTGAAGTTGGATGGATAGGGTGGAGTGGATAAGGTGATGGTCAGTCCAGCAGTCATCTGCACTGATCACTCTGGTGTGGTGAAGTACCTCGCATCAGTCTCTGTGATGGATGATAATGTAGTCAATGAGATGCCAAATATTAGTACGAGGGTGCCTCCAGGTTGTTTTAAATTTGTTCTCCTGGCAGAAGAGTGTGTTGGTGATGGTTAGGCTGTATTCTGAGCATGTTGTTAACAGCAGGATGCCATTGGAGTTTGTGTTTCCAACTCCTTCCTTGCCAATTATGCCTCTCCACAAATTGTAATTTCGTCCCATTCTGGCATTGAAATCTCCAAGCAGGATTAGTTTATTCCTCTGGGGACTTTGGTGAGAATATTGTCCCGGTCGGCATAGAAGGTCTCCTTTACTTCATCTTGTAAGTCAAGTGTTGGAGCGTATGCACCAATGACAGTGATGCTTCGGTTATTTAAAATCACCTTTGTCCGCTGAAAGGATGATTATGTTATTGCACTTACTGAGAGTGGTGAGAGCTTTCCTCTCGTCTCTGCTGATGTTGGACGGTGGCGCCTTCGCATTGCTGAGGCAGGCTGACACTTTTCTCCACAGTTGCTCCGCTTCCAGGTCGGCGATGTTGTTTTTTCGGATCGCTGATTCCGTGGCTGTGATCAGTTCCACTAGCGGCATTTCCCTCGGCGTGACAGCAAAATTCAGCCCCCAGCAAGGATGTCTTTCTCCACCTGGGTGAGTTGTCTGTCGGACAGATTCTTCACCCACTTGTCCACCTCGTCGGCGTGTGTCTCTGTCTGCCATCGAGGTCGCCGTCCGTTGTCTGACGATGTTTCTGACTTGCAGCAGGTAGGTCGAACTTCTTTTGCTGCCTGGTTTTTGACTTTTCGTGTTGAGCTAGACGAGCCTTATCCATGAACTCAGTTACACATTGGAAAGTGGTCTCATCTAGACATGACGTGAGTCTCTGTTGATCTGCTCCTCTTTGGCTTTCAAAGCGTAGATGGTAAAATTAGTTTGTCTCAGCTGCTTGTTCAGCAGCTGGCTCTGTGCCTTCTGGAGGATCTGGTTTGCTCGGTGGCCCTTCACCCAAGATTTCATTTGCAGGCTCTTAGGTGTAATCCTGCTCTGAAATAGTCTGCACCTAAGGCTGAATCTCAGGTGGTTCCTGTAGTCTGCCACCTTACTCGCCGTTTGCTCATACTCACATACAAGTTTAAGGCAATCCTTGCCGAAATGAGTCAGAATGTCTTGATGCATGCTCAATAATCCAGGTAAGAAAATCAAAGAAGGTGAATCAGTTCATCTGGACACAACGTTTACTGACAGATACGTTTCATCATCATCTAAGTGACCTCTTCAGTCTCAACTGACTGCACGTACCCCACCCTTATAATCAATACGGTGGCATATTGACCAAAACCAATGATCAGTTTCATATGCAAATATGGGTGTGACCATTAACTAGAGTTACAATGGCCATGTGTCCTATTCACAGAGGATTGGGGAATAGTTGCAATAAAAGCTTTGTCTTGTTTTATTTTACAGATGTGCGATTATCAGACTTGGCATAGCACACACGGAATGTAGCAGCCAGTGTGTCCTAGACACAGTTAATCTGCAGGTGGAACTCAGGTTCTCCACCTGAAGGGGCAGTCTTTATTAATCACCAAGAAGTGGTTATAATAAAGCTCAGGCTGTCTGTTCTACATGTATAGCTGCCAGCAGCCCCCCTCTGCTCGTGTTGGAAAAATCAGCATCGCCTCTCCAAGAGGGACCATCACCACGAGTGAAACGAGGAAACTTAGAACTAAAAATGACAACATGAATCTGATAAAACAGAGAAACAGACACTGACATGTGGTCGACAAAACATCTTGATATCAGTTTAGGACAGCAGCTAGCGACGGAAAGTAGAAGGAAAAAAGGAAAAAATGGAGACAAAAGACTAAGAAGGGTGTAATCCGGAGAGTGTACCAGGGGGAGTGTGAGGCAGATGCTAGCAGTGTGTATGTGTATGTTATGTCATACCCCCTGCAATTTACGGAGCCCAACCCCAACCCACCGACCTGCATTCGCTGCCCCCTGACCTGAGCCCCAGACCCACCATCGCAACCCATACGTGCACATGTAACTCCAACACGCTTCCGCTTCACAATAGCAGGCTTACAGTTGACCGGGGCAGATCTAGCAGGGCAGGAATTTCACCAACTGACTTGTTGGAAATGTGTCATCCTATGACAGAGCCACATAGAAAGTCCGTGAGCTCTTCAGTGTGATTCATTCTACAGCCAGTGTGTGTCTGTGCAGACTGCATGGCTGTACGCTTGATTTTATGCATCTGTAAGCAACGGATGGAGCTGAAATAGCCAAACCCACTAATTAGGTGGGGTGGCCACATACTTTTGGCCATGTAGTGTGTGTGTGTGTTGAGAGGTGGACTGGTGGTCTGTCCTGGGTGCCCCCCGGCCTTCAGCCCAATTCATGCTGGAATAGACTCCAGTCCCCTGTAACCCAGGGTTGGATTAATTAAACAAAAGACGAGTTTTGATTTCTACTGTTAGCTGAAGAAGAATCAGTGCCAGTAAACTAATGAAAAATCTGTGCTTGGTTGATCCAGATGGAGGAAACGGTGATTGATGACATCATCAGTCTGGAGTCCAGCCTCAATGACGAATTCCTGACACTGATCGACTCTGGGTTACAGCTACCTAACACGGTAACACACACACACACACACACACACACACACACACACACACACACACACACACACACACACACACACACACACTTTTTAAGCTTTATTTGAACAGGACGAGTCGTTGAGATTAAACATCTCTTACAAGCGCCTCCTGGCCAAGAAAGGCAGCAGCACAAATGACAGGGTTGCTGACATACAAACATATCATAATTTACAATAAATATAAAAAATCAATTGCAGAACTATAAAATATCAAAAATATTCATAACAAATAACTGTAAAACATTTTTAAAAAATCCCTGAAACACCAAGTTTTGACATTTAACCCTGCTAATATGCAACCAAATGCCCCCAAACTGGCCAGACAGCTGGGGGTGTTTTGTGCGGACTGGCTCTTTAACGGTCAGAGAGCTGGAGGTGTTTTGTGCGGACTGGCTCTTTAACGGCCAGAGAGCTGGAGGTGTTTTGTGCGGACTGGCTCTTTAACGGCCAGCGAGCTGGAGGTGTTTTGTGCGGACTGGCTCTTTAAGGGCCAGAGAGCTGGGGGTGTTTTGTGCGGACTGGCTCTTTAACGGCCAGAGAGCCGGAGGTGTTTTG
Source organism: Lampris megalopsis (assembly GCA_022114975.2). Classification (NCBI taxonomy): domain Eukaryota; kingdom Metazoa; phylum Chordata; class Actinopteri; order Lampriformes; family Lampridae; genus Lampris; species Lampris megalopsis. The sequence goes on along the minus strand of JAJHIY020000495.1, from coordinate 1,033,010 downwards.
TGCGGACTGGCTCTTTAACGGCCAGAGAGCTGGAGGTGTTTTGTGCGGACTGGCTCTTTAACGGTCAGAGAGCTGGAGGTGTTTTGTGCGGACTGGCTCTTTAACGGCCAGAGAGCCGGAGGTGTTTTGTGCGGACTGGCTCTTTAACGGCCAGAGAGCTGGAGGTGTTTTGTGCGGACTGGCTCTTTAAGGGCCAGAGAGCTGGGGGTGTTTTGTGCGGACTGGCTCTTTAACGGCCAGAGAGCTGGAGGTGTTTTGTGCGGACTGGCTCTTTAACGGTCAGAGAGCCGGAGGTGTTTTGTGCGGACTGGCTCTTTAAGGGCCAGAGAGCCGGAGGTGTTTTGTGCGGACTGGCTCTTTAAGGGCCAGAGAGCTGGGGGTGTTTTGTGCGGACTGGCTCTTTAACGGCCAGAGAGCCGGAGGTGTTTTGTGCGGACTGGCTCTTTAACGGCCAGAGAGCTGGTGGTGTTTTGTGCGGACTGGCTCTTTAACGGCCAGAGAGCTGGAGGTGTTTTGTGCGGACTGGCTCTTTAACGGTGAGCCGTCAGGCTGGCTGCAGCAGCCTGCAGGACACAGATAAGGCCCCTCCCCTCCTGGCGAGGCTTCCTGCCCTCCTGGGCGACGGTTCAAGTGAACGACGGTCATGTCCCCTGTTGGGAAAGGCGGTAAACTGCCATAACGGGGGAGAGAGAAGCACGAAGCCACTCTGCTCAGTTACACCGAGTGTGTCTCTGCATGTGTCCCGTCCTGTGTTATAGCAGCAGTGGGCAGCTGCAGCGCCCGGGGACCAACCCCGCTTCTTCTACCACTGCCTTGCTCAGGGGCACAGGCAGGAGTATTAACCCTAACATGCATGTCTTTTGATGGTGGGAGGAAAAAGTAAATCCATCTAAAACGCTGAATGTAAAAATGTCGAAGGAGGGAAAGTGGGTAGTGCTGTGCTGAGCTGGAGACCCCCAGCGGCGAGGGCGAGGGCGAGGGCGACGGAACAGTCCCTGAAGACTGGACACAAGGCGGCCATCCTGACAAACAGCACAGCAAGCCAGGCACTTATCTCAGAAAATAGTGACTTTAGCAAAACTCTCTTCCTGCTTTCTGCTGCAGCTCTGTAGGAGTCACCATGGAACACACACAACTCTGTGTGTGTGTGTGTGTGTGTGAGTGTGAGTGTGTGTGTGTGTGAGACAGAGATAGTAACTGTGGAACTGGAGGGAGGGATTCTTGTTCTTTCTTAAAGCGGCGCTTCCCCATTCTCAGCAGAGCTGCTAGAGGAAGAGGAACAGAGACTGCCTCAGCTGCTGTGTGTGTGTGTGTGTGTGTGTCTGTGTGTGTCTGTGTGTCTGTGGAGGACAGACAGGATGAGGATTTTAGTGTTAATACCGGAGAATGAGAAGAGGAGGATGAAAACAGAGGTAAATGTTTCTTTGGAGACTTGTCGTAAAACCTTTGAGGGACGTTTGTTTGGTTATTGTGTGGTCTGGAGCTCTGGCTCTGACCTTTGACCTCCGAACCACTGGTTGTTGGTAAGAAATGAATCTTTTTCTGTTGTAGGCCTCTTTGTAAATGAATCTGGATACGAGTTAGCCTCTCTCTGTCTCTGTCTCTCTCTGTCTGTCTGTCTGTGTCTCTCTGTCTCTCTCTCTGTCTCTCTGTCTGTCTTTCTCTCTGTCTCTTGTCTGTCTGTCTCTGTCTCTATGTCTCTGTCTGTCTGTCTGTCTGTCTGTCTGTCTCTCTCTCTGTCTCTTGTCTGTCTGTCTGTCTGTCTGTCTCTCTCTCTCTCTGTCTCTTGTCTGTCTGTCTCTGTCTCTATGTCTCTGTCTCTCTCTCTCTGTCTCTCAAATTCAAATTGCTTTATTGGCATGACCATAATAAAATACAGTATTGCTAAAGCATTGTACAAATAAGGAATGTTAACAAATATACACACAGGAAGAAGACAATAATATATACATATAATACATAGATAATATATACACACACTGTATACTACATAAATAAAAAGGAGGTGAGTTAAAACGGAGCAGGTCATTCTGAGTCCCTTGTGTGGTGGCAGCCAGAGATAAACTGTCCTGTGAGAACACAACTTTCTTTCATGTCCCCCAGTATCATTTTTAGTTTTTTAACGTCTGATTTAATAAATCGTGGGTGTTTATTGCTGAATTTTGGGAAAACTTGTTCCCTGATCAGTTTAAATGTTGGGCACTGTGTGAGGAGGTGCTGCTCTGTCTCTGCAGCAGGTCCTCCACACTGTTGGCACAGTCGCTCCTCTTTTGGCAGCCATGTTTTCTGATATCTGCCTGTTTCTATGGCCAGGCTATGAGCCTCAGTCTGTACTGTGTTACCATGTGTCTGTGTTTCTATGGCCAGGCTATGAGCCTCAGTCTGTACTGTGTTACCATGTGTCTGCCTGTTTCTATGGCCAGGCTATGAGCCTCAGTCTGTACTGTGTTACCATGTGTCTGTGTTTCTATGGCCAGGCTATGAGCCTCAGTCTGTACTGTGTTACCATGTGTCTGTGTTTCTATGGCCAGGCTATGAGCCTCAGTCTGTACTGTGTTACCATGTGTCTGTGTCTCTATGGCCAGGCTATGAGTCTCAGTCTGTACTGTGTTACCATGTGTCTGTGTCTCTATGGCCAGGCTATGAGTCTCAGTCTGTACTGTGTTACCATGTGTCTGTGTCTCTATGGCCAGGCTATGAGTCTCAGTCTGTACTGTGTTACCATGTGTCTGTGTCTCTATGGCCAGGCTATGAGTCTCAGTCTGTACTGTGTTACCATGTGTCTGCCTGTTTCTATGGCCAGGCTATGAGTCTCAGTCTGTACTGTGTTACCATGTGTCTGTGTCTCTATGGCCAGGCTATGATCCTCAGTCTGTACTGTGTTACCATGTGTCTGTGTTTCTATGGCCAGGCTATGAGCCTCAGTCTGTACTGTGTTACCATGTGTCTGTGTTTCTATGGCCAGGCTATGAGCCTCAGTCTGTACTGTGTTACCATGTGTCTGTGTTTCTATGGCCAGGCTATGAGCCTCAGTCTGTACTGTGTTAACATGTGTCTGTGTTGAACATCAGTCACTGTGCTCAGGTAGGTTGTTTTCTGATGTCTGCCTGTTTCTATGGCCAGGCTATGAGTCTCAGTCTGTACTGTGTTAACATGTGTCTGTGTTGAACATCAGTCACTGTGCTCAGGTAGGTTGCCACAGTGGACTGTCTTTTTAGGGCCAGATAGCATTGCATTTTACTTTGTGTGTGATTTTGTGTTCCAATAGGTGAGGTACTTTTGTTTCTGTTGTGTTATAATTTGGTTGACTCTGATAGTCCTGGTGTCAGACTGGTCCTGAGGTAAAACACTGCTTGGACTGGAATAGAGTGTCAGGACCAGCTGAGTGAGGTGACCCTTGTCTTTGCTCATCTCTTGGCTCTGCAGGGCTTTGTGGTGGTAGGAGTGGGGGTCACTTTCTTTTAGATGAAGCCAATATTTAACTGATTGTATTTTGGATTTTCAATAATTATGGGAATTGGCCCAATTCAGCTCTGCAGGCATTATTAGCTGTTGTGCTGTGCACCTGCAGGATGCTTTTACAAAATTCAGCGTGTGCATTTTCAACTGGGTGTTTTTCCCATTGCTCAAAGTTTAGGTTTGTTTGTGGGCCCCACACTTCGCTTCCATAGAGCAGAATGGGTTCTATAACTGATTGAAGTAATTTGAGTCAAACTAAAATTTGGAATCTGAATGTGAATTTGTCTTTTGGTTGCATAAAATGCCCTGCATGCTTTCTCTCTCGGTTCCTTGACTGCTGGGTTGAAATTTCCAGTGGAACTTATTTTCAAGCCTAGATAATTATATTCCAAACAGTTTTCTATTATATGTGTTCCAATTGTAAAGTGATATTTGTTTCTCTGACTTCTGGATCTTTTTTGAAATATCATTGTTTTGGTCTTTTTGATGTTAACTGCCAGGGCCCAAGTCTGACAGTAACATTCCAGTATGTTCAGACTCTGTTGAAGTCCATCTTTTGTTGGATTTAACAGAATTAAACCGTCTGCGTACAGCAGGAATTTGATTTCCAAGTTGTGAAGTGTAAGACAAGGTGTTGTGGACTGTTCCAACATGGTGGCCAATTCATTAATATAAATGTTGAACAGGGCAGGTGATAAACAACAACCTTATCTCACCCCACGTTCTTGAGAAATAAATGCTGTTCTCTTGTGTCCAGTCTTAATGCTGCACATGGTGTTTGTATACATGGATTTTATTAAGTCGTATGTTTTACCCCCTACGCCAGTTTGAAGTAGTTTGTAAAATAAACTAATGGCCCATATTGTATCAAATGCCTTTTTGAAGTCAATGAAACATGCAAATATTTTGTTCTTATTTTGATAAACATATTTGTCGACCAGGGTGTGTAGGGTGTAAATATGGTCTGATGTGCGATGATTTGGTATCAATCCAATTTGACCTTTGTTCAGGACATTGTGTTTTGTCAGGAAGTGTATGAGCCGAGAATTTAATGTTGCAGAAAACCTTCCCCAGATTACTGTTCACACAAATGCCTCAGTAATTATCAGGGTCCGATTTATCTTCGTTTTTAAAAATCGGCATAATGAGACCACGATTCCATGTCTGGGAAGTAACCTACATTCAAGACTAAATTGAATATTTTCTCTGTCTCTCTGTTTCTTTCTGTCTCTCTTCTCTCATTCTCTCTCTGTCAATTTCAAATTCAAAAGTGCCTATTTGCATGACAAATAGCCACTTGTATTGCCAAAGCTCTCTCTGTCTCTCTGTCTCTGTCTCTCGCTCTCTGTCTGTCTCTCTGTTCCTGGGTGAGTGGTAGGGGAGAGGTTAAGGTAGACAGGAAGTGTTTTCTGCAAATCTCAGAGAAGTTCCTGCTGGTTTCCTGTCAGCTCTTTCTGTCAGTGACCGTCGAACACAGAGCAGCAGAAGCTTGGCAGTGGCAGTGCCTTGCTGGTGTCATAATGTGGGTTTGGTTCCTGATGCTCAGGTTCATCAGATTCAGAGATTCAAACAGTCGGTCAACAACGGACCATAAGAACAGACAGGTCTGCCACAGTACATCCACATCCACTTAGTTTTTTCTATGAGGAAAGGAGGACACATGCGGCAGCTATTCCATCTTCAAACAACCGACTGTACTTTAAAAGTGTATGAACGCCATGGAGTGAACGTTGTAGACTGCTGGGTCAGAATGAGTCTTTTTCCATGATCCCACTGAGCTGGGGACGAGGTCAACGCACGCCGCATCGTGTCAGCGACGAGTCGTGTTCAGGTTATGGTTTGTGTTTCCATTAGCAGTGGAGCTGAATCAGCACAAGGAAGTCCCACAGAATAACTACAACTAATGATACCATGATGCAACAGCGCCCGTCTGCGTAACGCTCATGTGATGCGTCTCCTCCACAGATCCGGATTTAGACACTTTCATTTAGTTTAGTTTTCTGATGAAAAAAGACAAAGGGCTGCTGGTGGAGATTTCAGTAAAGGTCAATAGATTTGAGTAGAAGTCAGTTTGGAAGCATGCATGTGTGCTAATGAATAGCAGTTGGAAGAGTTTCTCTCCACACTCAGAACTCTTCTGCTTTGCACTCGAAAAGCACCACAAATGTCCAGATTCATGAAGGTTTTCACCCGTCTTAAGGCTTATTGATTCATCTTTTGAAAAGCGTGATGTCAGTGGTTGACGGGACCATAAGAAGACAGGAGGATGAGTCATGAGGGATGAAGGGCAACCTTAACTAACCCTCAACACACACGATAACCCTTAGAGGAACAGCAAATGTAGTGTAACTACATAACAGGGGCTTGTAGCTTGTGATGTTGCAATCCCGTGAGAAAAGTTTAGTGATAACAGTAGTGAGTGTTTCTGTATGTCTGCTGTAACGCCACTAGGAGGCGCCATGCAGTATGCTGGAAGAGCGACGGTTGCCGTCACCCAGTGTCACTTCAATACAGAAGAGACAAAAGACATAAACCGTAATCAGCTTCCACAGACCAGGTGGTGGAGAGTGACTGGGAAGGCACCAGTATGAATCAGACCAACAGTGTCCTTCAACGAACACTGGATGGAACGAGCTGCCATCCCAGTGCTCCCAGTCTTACTGGCCATTTGCTGAGCCCACGTGACATCAGAGCATTTACACAAGACATCCAGGGATTTCTCTGACACCCTCACATAAGATACGATGGACTTTATCGATCCCCGTGGGGAAATTCCTCCCCTACATGTCACCATCCTATTGTACAGGAGCAGTGGGCAGCTGCAGCGTCCGGGGACCAACTCCAGTTCTTCTTTCCACTGCCTTGCTCAGGGGCACATGCAGGAGTATGAACCCTAACATGCATGTCTTTCTGATGGTGGGAGGAAACCCATGCAGACACGGGGAGAACATGCAAACTCCACACATAAAGGACCTGGGACGGCCTGGGGTTCGAACCCAGGACCTTCTTGCTGTGAGGCAGCAGTGCTAATCACTGGGCCACTGTGCAGCCCCAACATATATATAATACAGAGTTTACATGGAATCCTCCATGATGAAGACATCCTGATTAAACTGACTGTCAGAGACAAAGACCCGAGTTTCAGGAGCTCTTTACTTTATGTGATCTATCTTACCATGTTAACTTCCTGTTTAACTCACCTAACAACGTTAGGTTTAACTTGCAGCCACACAGCTCAGTGTGTTGAGCTGTGGTTGAGTGTGTGTGTGTGTGTGTGTGTGTGTGTGTGTGTGTGTGTGTGTGTGTGTGTGTGTTGTGTGCATCACGCTAGTTGTCTTGTCCTCTGATTAGTGTCTCTGTCTGTTGGAATGCTGTGATGGGTTGATTCCAGTTCTTTCTTTATTCACATCGGTTCCTCCAGCTGCCAGTTTCCAGGAATGTGCTGGACGTTTACAGCAACACTGGAACAGCGACGCCCACCATCACCGTTAGCAACAGCTGCCCTGCCAACCTGCACGATGTGAAGGCTGAACTGAACGGTTAGCATCCCAAAAATAATCCCACAGGAAGTACAGCTGCAGCATGACACACATCCATACGTCACTATACTATATATACTGATACATCACTATACTATATATACTCACACATACCTATACTATATACTGATACATTACTATACTATATACTGATACATCACTATACTATATATACTGATACATAAATATACTATATATATTGATACATAACTATACTATATATACTAATACATAAATATACTATATATACTGATACATAACTATACTATATATACTGATACATCACTATACCATATATACTGATACATAACTATACTATATGCTGATACATTACTATACTATATATACTAACACATAACTATACTGTATACTGATACATCACTATACTATATATACTGATACATAACTATACTATATATACTGACACATAACTACTATATACTGATACATAACTATACTATATATACTGACACATAAATATACTATATATACTGACACATAACTATACTATATATTGATACATAACTATACTATATACTGATACATCACTATACTATATATACTGATACATAACTATACTATATATTGATACATAACTATACTATATAGACTGATACATAACTATACTATATACTGATACATCACTATACTATATAGACTGATACATAACTATACTATATACTGATACATCACTATACTATATACTGATACATTACTATACTATATATGCTGATACATAACTCTACTATATATACGGACACATAACTATACTATATACTGATACATAATTCTACTATATATGTACTGACACATAACTATATTATATATACTGATACATCACTATACTATATAGACTGATACATAACTATACTATATATACACTGACACATAATTGTACTATATACTGATACATCACTATACTATGTATACTGATACATAACTATACTATATACTTTAGACAGACACACACAGACACACAGACAGACACACACACAGACACACAGAGAGACAGACACAGACACAGATAGACAGACACAGACAGACAGACAGATCATGAGAGCATATCTCATAGTTTGTTGTGTTTTTAGATGTGGAAACCAAAGCCCTGATGAAGGAAAGACAGAAGAAGGACAACCACAACCTCAGTAAGACCAAAATTACTACAATACTACTACACTACTTCTATAATACTTTTACAGTACTGCAATACTTCCTCTCTGCTTCTGTCTCTGTTTTTCTCATTACTGCTAGTATTACTAGTATTACAATAATATTACAATAATATTACTACAGTACTACATTAATTTTACAACAAACTTCTACAGATGTAACTACACCTATAATACTATAATAATACTTCAATACTTTACCAACAATATAAGTATAATACTACTACACTATTACTACAATATAACTACAGTGCTACTCCAAAGGCACTACAATACTACTGCTACTACAGTACTAGCATAATGCTACTACATATGATATAAGGTGAATGGGGTGTGAGTCGAGGAAAGTTAGAATTAGTTAGAATTTATGATTATTGGTAATAATATTCTCTCATTGTCTCATTGCTTTGGTGTTTCCAGTTGAGAGAAGAAGAAGATTTAACATTAACGACCGGATCAAGGAGCTTGGAGCACTCATCCCCAAATCCAGTGATCCGTAAGTCCCGACAGACCCCTAAGTCCTGACAGACCTGCACCCAGTAGGTCTGCGCTGCAGCCTCTGCACACAGAGGACGGTTAGGCACCGCAGCCACAACCCATCCCCTCCATCACCGTCTGGCACACTGAACCGCAGCATCTGGGCCTGAACCAACAGGCTACAGGACAATTTTAACACACAAGCCATTCTGCACTCATCTCATCCCATCTTCAGCTGCTTCTCTGGGGTAGGATCACGGTGGCAGCAAGCTAAGTAGGGCACTCCAGATGTCCTCTCCCCAACAACGCCCTCCAGCTCCTCTTGGGGGATCCCAAGGCGTTCCCAGGCCAGCTTGGACATGTAGTCCCTCCACCGAGTTCTGGGTCTACCCCGGGGTCTCCCCCCAGTTGGACGTGCCCAGAAAACCTCCAAAGCGCGGTGCCCAGGAGGCATCCTAATCAGATACCCGAACCACCTCAACTGGCTCCTTTCGACACAAAAGAGCAGCGGCTCTCCTCCGAGCTCCCTCCGGGTGTCCGAGCTCCTCACCCTATCTCTAAGGCTGAGCCCAGACACCCTACAGAGGAAACTCAGTTCAGCCGCTTGTATCCACGATCTCACCCTTTCAGCCACTACCCAAAGCTCATGACCATAGGTGAGGGCTGGAATGAAGATTGACTGGTAAATTGAGAGCTTTGCCTTCTGGCTCAGCTCCTTCTTCACCACAACGGTCCAGTACAGCATCCACATTACTGCTGATGCTGCACCAACCCACCTGTCAATCTCCCGCTCCATCCTACCCTCACTCGTGAACAAGACCCCGAGATACTTGAGCTCCTTCACTTGAGGCAACAACTCATCCCCAACCCAGAGGGAGCAATCCACCATTTTCTGGTAGAGAAGCATGGCCTCAGACTTGGAGGTGCTGACTCTCATCCCGGCCATTTCACACTCCGCTGTAAACCGCCCCAGTGCGCACCGGAGGTCGCGTTCTGATGAAGCCAACAAAACCACATCATCTGTGAAGAGCAGAGATGCAATTCTGAGGTTCCCAAAACGGACACACTCCTCACCTTGGCTGCGCCTTGAGATCCTGTCCATGAGTATCACAAACAGAATCGGAGACAAGGGACAACCTTGGCGGAGTCCAACACCCACCGAAAACGTGTTTGACTTCATGCCGAGAATGCGGACACAGCTCTCACTTTGGTTATACAAGGACCGGATGGCTTGTAGCAGTACCCCCCACAGTGTGCCCCGGGGTACACGGTCGTAAGCCTTCTCCAAGGCCACAAAACACATGTAGACTGGCTGGTCAAACTCCCATGCCCCCCTCAGCACTTCCGCAAGGGTAAAGAGTTGGTCCGTGGTCGGTCGGAGCCTCCTCTCCAGCACCCTAGAGTAGACTTTCCCAGGGAGGCTGAGCAATGTGTTGCCCCGATTCTGCACTGTTATTCAAAGCCTTGATTCTGCACAGTTCAGCCACTGCCACACCAGTGCCGCACTATGAGCAGAAACCTTTACCATATTCTGTACAGAGACCGGTCTGTCTGTGCACTGCTACACTGCCATGTCAGCGGTCACGTTTTACATTTTACTGTGTGACTTTGTTTTAGTTTGTTTATTTTTCTCCAGCCTGTCAACACTGTGACTTTTTAGTTTATTTTTAGTTAATTTTAGTTTTAGTTTTTAACTTCTCATGCTGGACCATAAATACTTTAATTTTATATTTTCTTCATTAAGTTTTTGGTTCTTTAGTTGTAAATTAATGTGTTATGGCATATTCTTCAGGTGTTTTGAGGTTGAACTGGTGCCTAAGCATTTCATTGCCAGCAACACAATTACACACACGCACACCTGTAGTGTTACACTTGTCTCCAGCCGTGTGTGTGTGTGTGTGTGTGTGTGTGTGTGTGTGTGTGTTTGCAGGGAGATGCGGTGGAATAAGGGAACCATCCTGAAGGCGTCGGTAGATTACATCCGTAAACTGCAGAGAGAGCAGCAAAGAGCCAGAGAGATGGAAACACGTCAACGCAAACTGGAACACACCAACAGATCCCTCCTGCTGCGCATCCAGGTAGACAGACGGAGACGGAGACAGACGGAGACACAGAGAGGGAGCAATGCACAGATGAGACAGACATGCTTCTGATATATTGAGGAAGTTGTACCGAATTCTGTCGTTTCCATCCAGCTTTTCTTATGCAGCACTACTTCAATGCGAACATAAAAATGCTCTGATGTGTTACCTCCGGCTTGGTCGGGCGTCCCTACAGACACAATTGGCCGCGTCTGTGGGTGGGAAGCCGGATGTGGGTATGTGTCCTGCTGCACTAGCGCCTCCTCTGGTCGGTCGAGGCGCCTGTTCCGGGGGGAGGGTGAACTGGGGAGAATAGCGTGATCCTCCCACGCGCTACGTCCCCCTGGTGAAACTCCTCACTGTCAGGTGAAAAGAAGCGGCTGGTGACTCCACATGTATGGGAGGAGACATGTGGTAGTCTGCAGCCCTCCCCGGATCAGCAGAGGGGGTGGAGCAGAGACCGGGACGGCTCTGAAGAGTGGGGTAATTGGCCAAGTACAAATGGGGTGAAAAAGGGGGAACCCCCCCCCCCAAAAAAATGCTCTGATGGAAACATGGCTGCAGACCGACCCGGTAGAGAGAGGAGCAAATGATAGACAGATGATAGACAGATGATAGACAGATGATGACCGAGGAGTGCTGGTGTTGACTCTGTTGTTCTGCATATGCTCCTGCAGGAGTTGGAGCTCCAGGCTCGTCTCAATGGGCTCTCGTCCTCTACCGAACCCAGGGATCCCCAGGTCCTCCTCTCCTCACCGCCCCTGCCATCCTCCTCTGCAGTTGTCATGACAACCCAGTTAACCACACCCCTAGACTTGGAGGCCCTCACCTTCACAGAGCTGGACGACTGCCAGGGGGCGCCCACGGTCTTCTCGCCAGACTTGATGAGTGACATGGGGCTGGGCTCACTGAACGGCCTGGGGGATATTCTCATGGAGGACAGCAGCAGCAGCATGCTGTCGCCTGTAGGTGGTGCCGACCCGCTGCTCTCCTCTGTGTCTCCCGGGGCGTCAAAGAGCAGCAGTAGAAGAAGTAGTTTCAGCATGGAGGAGGACCACTGAGGAGCCAGCCAGTGAACTAGCAGGACTAGATCATGATTTCATCACATGGAGGGAATTCATCGGCTGACGCTGAGAGCAGAAATATCTTTGAATTTCAGAAATGTTTTGAACCAAATTCAGCAGAAACACCAGAAAACAGAAACAAGCTGTCACCATGGCCGACTGCCGTGAGCTGTGTGACATTTGAACATGAACACACCCAGGTAAAGTTAAGTCCAGAGCCACAGGCGGATCTTCTGGTATCTTTCTGTGGAACTGGTCTCTTCCCAGCATCACACCTGAACAGTGCTGCTGAGCAGTGCAGCAGATCGAGGAGCTGTACCTGCTCCTCTCTGGGTTAAAACCCCCCCCCCCCCAAAAAAACTTCCCTTAATCCTGACTCATTCTGGCCCTTCATATCCTCAACCATTAGATATTTCTCCACCAAACCATAGCTAGTTCCTCCTTTTTGACCAATCACAAGAGCCCTGGGTGGACATGTGGCACATGTGACTCAGCGCTCTAATTTTGGTACAATAAAAAAAAAAACCCCGTTTAAAGACTTCACCAAAAGAAAGGGACACGATGTTTTTAAGTGTTAAAAGTTTGTCTGGGTTTGAGATGATGGATCTTAAGTACCTTTTTTTGAAGTTAAACTATTCAAACTGCTTAATGCAATTTGAATCAAAACGATAAATATCTATGCAAGAGCCGTGATGTCGATGCAAGCCCAGTAGACTATAGCAGGTCGAACCAAGTCCACATAGATGAGAAGAGTTGTGATACACAGATGAAGGCTAGCTCCTAACCCCAACAGAACCGCAGCAGGATCTCGGCACCATGCACAAAGCCTTTCTCTCCAAACTAAAGGTTTCCAGAAATTTAGAAAACCCGTTTGGGTTTTCAGTCGGTCGGCAGCAGGGCCTGCAGGCTGCTGGAGACCACAGAGAAATGGACCAAGAGTCTTTCTGCAGCATGTAAGCGGCTTGTTGCAGTATCTGAGAAGGGATTTTCAAAGGGAATTGGATTTAGTGAAGCTGACGTTGTGTAGCGGTTTGGATTCAGATGAACTTGGCTGGTGTCACCGTGGTACCAGTCGGTGTGTGTTAGCTGGGTTACCGACATGTCTCGTGATGCTAGCTGAGTTACTGACAGCTTGTTCAGAGCACAGCCCTCGGATGCTAATGCTGAAATAATGTGTACTTCTAATGCTGCAAACAAGCTCGACCCTCGGCGCTGTGAGGAACAACAGCACCCACAACTCACAAGGTTCTCCTGTAATGTTCATGTTTCCTCATCCTCATTTGGAGATGTGTCAAAAGTACCTTGGGGCATATCTTAAAGCAACTCAGACATCCCCTCCTACACAGTGTGATGAGGTCCATGTCCACTGATGCTAATGTTGATGTTCAACAGAAACAAGACTAGATTAAAACCTAGTATATGGCTGGACTGCGACTAAATTTGATAAATGTTTGTTTTTGCTGTACTACGTTTAAAAAGCGGCTGTTTCAACATCGGTTCTGTGAACAGCTGATGACAACAGAAAACTGTTCACGCCGATTCATTTTGGAAGAACAACGGCCACTAGGGAAACTCCAACTGGGCTGTCCGTCCGACCAGTGGTGAAACTCCATCACTCAGTCACGGACAACCGCGAGTGTAGGGCTGTCCCCGCTGCTGCCAAAGAGTACAAATTCAGAAATCACCCATGGAAAGGGTACAGTCTGTTATCGGCCACTGAATTTTAAACAGTATGAAGGTGATGAAAGTGTATCTGGTTCAGAAAGAACCAAGAGAACATGCCATGTTCTGTAGACTACAACCAGAAACAAATAGACAATACACATGAAGAAAAGAAAAGAACGCATACGGAATGTAAGGATGTGGAATAATGCTCAGACTCTAAAGTCATCACCAACCCCACCGCAGCAGCACTATCGATAATACAGCATATGGTTATCTATACGTTCCTCTCCTCACTCTGTGTATCAGTCCTTCAAAATACCATCAGTACTCAAGCAACACGCAACAAACACATGAACCATTTAATCCTGCCCCCCCCCACCCCACCCCACATGCTGTTGTTGGAATGTTCCTTTTCTTACAGCTTTCCTTCACAGTTTATCAGGAAACTTCCAGGTCGTTCCTGGATTGAGGTCTATGAATCTGATCTTTCCTTCTGGAAAGGCTGTCCTGTGTTTCCTCCCTGGAAGCGAGTAGCAGAGGAGCTCTGAATGTCAAAGCCAAAACTACCGTATGTGCAGGTAATGCAGCTGCACGGGCCCCCACAACAGTTTAGGGCCCCACATGCACGGGCCCCTCTTTATCTTGCCACTATCGTATCAGAGAGCTCCAGCACGGAGTCTACGGTATACCCGCGGCCACTCAACTTTAAGTAAGCGGAAAGTAAAATCGTCAAGGTAAAATCTGCGTCAGGGTGCGCTGTCATCGATTATGTTTTCATCTGGTATGGTTCTCCGACACCAGATGTTGTTCAGGAGGCTGGTCTATCACTATCTTGGCCTTGCCGTTATGACTCCTCTTCTACAGCACGGCGGTCTGCTGTCCTAGTAATCATTTTGTTTGGGTGTCGACTGCGCAGTGCATTCCGCTGTTGCTGGTCGTTTTAAAGCTGCATACTTTCCCTTCTTTCATTCGCTACTGACATGAGGTTATGGTAATCTGATTGTGATGTGCGGGCCGGGGCCCGCTTTGACTATCTTGCATTGGGGCCCGGCGCTGACTCGTTGTGCCGCTGATGAGGCTCCTTCTATGTATCAAAATAGATTATTTGATTCCTGCCGTGAAAATCTCGGTCCCATTGGTTATGAAGAAAGCCTTCTTGGTGTAGCTGATTTCGGATGCGCCCAGTGGAACAGCAACAGTCTGATTCCCTGTGTCATGTTTTGTTTTTTTTCGTTACATGGAAAGAAAATTACAAAATATAAGCAAGATATGGTTGCGGCTTTACACAAGAGACTTCTGAAGCAAAGTACTGACGAAAACAGAGCATTCAGACAAAACAGTCTGGTCAAACTCCTTCTGCAAATACAATCATGTGTTTTTGTTTAGTTTGGTATTGTAAATATGAACTGTACACACATCTTTGTAACATCATGTACTGAAAGTAAACTCAGACATGAACTACATAGTGAAGTTGCTAGATGCTAGATTCTCCCGATGAACACAGGGAGGCAGAGGAGGGTGAATGAATGAAGTGATGGCATCTCTGCTGCTTCACCAGCGTCTCAGTGAGGATACTTGACCAACAACTTGATGATATTGGTTTAACTGGCTGAACTTGAGGTAACTTGGATAAAATCGCAGCACCAGAGATCAGCCTCTGAAGCCATCATGAACCAATCACAAGCTAGCCTGGTCAGATGTCCCACCTTGGCCACAGTCCTACTGGCTCCACAGCAGTCTTATCAGCTGGCTCAGATCAGCTGCTGGCTGCTCATAAGGCCATGTGGTCCAGTATCACTGTAAAGTGCAGGGCGTTTATCAGACCGTCCTGCAGGCAACATCGTACATTTAAGTTGCTTGACAAAAAAATTCCTGTTTCCTTCCTTCACCTTCCTGTCTTTCACAGATCAGCAGTCATCCTCACACTCCATTCAACCACTGGTGTTCATGTCAACAGGTTGAACTTTTCCACATCAGCTTGACTTGTTCAGACCTTTTATGTGATCATGTCTTTCTGTAGTAGTACAACAACTTTGACGAGATAGGTATTTTTTTTCTGTTTTTCTTTTTTTATATATATTTGTTCTCTTGAAGATGTCTTTTTATTATGTAGTCTAATCCTACTGCAACCACAATATGCATCCTCCTGGCTGCTAATGTCCACAACTGACTGTACCCTACCAGTTAAATGCAGTAACAGATAACCACATGGGCCTGACAGCCCTGAAGTCCCAGAAGGGCTAAGAGACTAGTTCCAGTAGTACTTGTTAGGTTCAGAGACTGGTTCCAAAGTACTTGTAGGGTTCAGAGACTGGTCCCAGTAGTACTTGTAGGGTTCAGAGACTGGTTCGAGTAGTAGTTGTAGGGTTCAGAGACTGGTTCCAGTAGTACTTGTAGGGTTCAGAGACCGGTTCCAATAGTACTTGTTGGGTTCAGAGACTGGTTCCAATAGTACTTGTTGGGTTCAGAGACTGGTTCCAGTAGTACTTGTAGGGTTCAGAGACTAGTTCCAGTAATACTTGTAGGGTTCAGAGACTGGTTCCAGTAGTACTTGTAGGGTTCAGAGACTGGTTCCAATAGTACTTGTTGGGTTCAGAGACTGGTTCCAGTAGTCATTGTAGGAGTAGAATATCAGTAAATGACAGTAATCCTTGTTTCTGATTGAGGATGTCCTCAGTACTGTGTTTGTATCAGTGACAGATCAGGACTGTACAACAAACAAGGTGGCTGTAAGTATGGAGCCATGTCCTCCATAACATCAGCATGCTACCATGTATTAACCCAAGCCCTGGAGCTCAACTGACAGGAGGAGCAGGAAATCTCTGCCAAATCCCTTTTTTCACAAAGGGATTTTTTATATCACTCATTGCTGTTATCACTATCATGATTTTTTTTGTAACTTCATTATTTATGTAGTACATGTCTGTCTCATATTATCATGTCTCATATGTTGATTGATGCATTGTTTTATTTTGACAGAATCTTACTGTTTTCTATAGAAATAAAGGCACCAAAGAAAAGGCCAGATTGTGTTGAAGTGGATCTCGGTTACTCCAGTTCTGTACCATCTGGGCTCCATCTGCTCAGATAATATGAGATATTAACATTATACATTTTTTCGGTTTGTAAAAACTTTTTTTCCACAGTAACTCACAAGAGATTCATCAATTAACGGACTGATTCTTGTGTCAACCTACAGACGTCTTAGTGCACTGAAAAGTAATCACATTCTAAGAGAGTTTGACTTGTCAAGTTTAAATGTACAATAAGTAGATCACCCAAGGAAAAGTAATTTACAATTACAAATTACAGGACGGTGTCACAAGTCAGTATCACTGTCCACAGACCATCTCACGTCATGTCCAGCCTGGAAGTTTTCCAAACATCTTTAGTTGTGGGGAAAGTGGGATATGTACCTCATTATTTCAAAACTTCCTGTGGCTGAAAAGGCATTAAAGTAGGAAGCCAATTTAAAACCCTTCATTTCGACAATCTGTCAATCTCTGGATCCGCAAAACTCTTTCCCTCCTCACAGTTCTGCTGAGAACTCTGCTGTTCTTGCAACTCCAAGACTCGCTCTGTTTTCCACTGCGGCGGCGAACTCGCTTCATCTCCTGGTCATTTGTTTAACTCTGTCACTATCATCCATCCATCATCCAAACTGCTTATCCTGTTCTCAGGGTCATGGGGATGCTGGAGCCTAGCCCAGCAGTCATTGGGCGGCAGGCGGGGAGACACCCTGGACAGGCCGCCACGCCATCACAGGGCCCACCCACACCCACACCTAGGGACAATTTAGTACAGGCAATTCACCTGACCTACATGTGTTTGGGCTGTGGGAGGAAACCGGAGCCCCCGGAGGAAACTCCACACAGAGGACGACCCGGGACGACCTCCTAAAGTTGGACTACCCCGGGGCTCGAACCCAGAACCTTCTTGCTGTGAGGCGACCGCGCTAACCACTGCACCACCGTGCCACCCACTCTGTCACTACTTCACTCATTTTAGTTTTCTTACTTTGACAAGTGGTGATCATTCTGTTTTGAACCTTTTTTTAATATATTTTTATTCAGATTTTGCGATAGGCGGAGTTTGACGTTCGAGCCAGGTGGGGCAAAAAAACCAAAAACTCATTGTAACAGCTGAGACCTGGCCTACCACCCTGGGAACACAGCACGGGCAGATATGGACAAAATAAACATGTTAAATAAACATATACTATGTTTATTTTTAAAGCAGATTTGAAATG
Source organism: Lampris megalopsis (assembly GCA_022114975.2). Lineage (NCBI taxonomy): Eukaryota > Metazoa > Chordata > Actinopteri > Lampriformes > Lampridae > Lampris > Lampris megalopsis. The sequence continues at coordinate 1,015,307 of JAJHIY020000495.1, read as the reverse complement.
ACATCGTAACAATATAACAATTCGCCTTTATGAAATCCAGTCACGGCACGGCTGTCTTGCAACGCGATAGACACAAGGTGGCGGAATGCCCCGACACTTAGACATTAAACTAAACGCAACAGCCCCAACATAACTCAAGTCCTAAAGCAAAGGGGCATCTCCAGCAATTAAGGAAGTGTTCGACTTAAGTGGAAAACGATCGCTTTGTACTTCCAAAACATTTTGAGGGGAATTGGGGCAGAGTAGGTTGCTTAGGACAGCCGTGTTTTCTCCAGGATCATCTGTGTTACCTAGCTGGGCTAGCTAGTGCATCTGTGGTACCTAGTTGGGCTAGCTAGTGCATCTGTGGTACCTAGTTGGGCTAGCTAGTGCATCTGTGTTACCTAGTTGGGCTAGCTAGTGCATCTGTGTTACCTAGTTGGGCTAGCTAGTGCATCTGTGGTACGTAGTTGGGCTAGCTAGTGCATCTGTGGTACCTAGTTGGGCTAGCTAGTGCATCTGTGTTACCTAGTTGGGCTAGCTAGTGCATCTGTGGTACGTAGTTGGGCTAGCTAGTGCATCTGCGGTACCTAGCTGGGCTAGCTAGTGCAGCTGCGGTACCTAGTTGGGCTAGCTAGTGCATCTGTGGTACCTAGTTGGGCTAGCTAGTGCATCTGTGTTACCTAGTTGGGCTAGCTAGTGCATCTGTTGTACCTAGTTGGGCTAGTGCACCTGCGGTACCTAGTTGGGCTAGTGCATCTGCGGTACCTAGTTGGGCTAGCTAGTGCAGCTGCGGGGGGGGACCGCCAGGACTGCTAGCAGTTGCTGCTGATCCAGAGCTGCTCCAAGTTTCCTCCAAGTTCACAGCAGCATCGTTTTGCCCATCGTCATCATCGGCTAGTGGTGTTTGTGTTGTATCCTTGTTAGATCCCGATGGCTGACCACGTGTGTCGCCTGGAGCTCGACGTTTTAAAAAGCTCCTCATGTCCGTATTTTCGTGCCGACTAGAGAACTACAACGTTGTTACCCATGTATGCTGGCTGAGACTCGCTGGTTCGATTTACGTTAGAGTACGTGTCACTCGTCACGTGACCCAGAGCCCTGAACCTTTTTTTATTTTATTTTACTAAAGCAGCAGTGTATGAACTCAGAAGTATTACCTAGTACCATTTAGTTGTTTTGTGTTATTTAAAATATTGATAAAATATCTGGTCATGCCAAACGTAATTATTCCACTCTTTTTTGAAACAATGCAATTACCCGTTTCAGCCACCAGGGGGGGCAGTGCTCCCCCTGCCCCCCCCCCCCCACACACACACACACAAACTCCGCGCATGGTTACAGGTCATTACCAATATAACCCCACCCACCCCCTTCCCACAACCTGCAACAGCAACAACATAAAATGTACAATACAATAAGACAAGAGCACAACAACAAAGCAGCAGTACATTGACAGTATGAGAGACAAATAAATAAAACCGGCAAGTTGGCAAACTGCTTGGACCACACGTTGTCAGCGTGTAGTCAGCGAAAGGGGACTACAGGCTATAGGACTATAGGAACACCTCACATCACGGCCCCTCATCCAAAGGAAGCCTCTGCAGGGCCTTAAAGAAAGATATAAAGGGTTGCCATCTTGTGGTGAATTCATCATTTGAACCCCCCAAAGAGTATTTCATTTTCTCCAACTTAAGAAGGAACATGACCTCTTTAAGCCAAGAGGAGAAGGAGGGAGGCAGTGCAGACTTCCAGTTAAGAAGAATTCTGCCACGGGCGGACGGGGTTGTGAAAGCGACAATGTCGGCTTGTTTACGATTTAATGAAAACAAATCGGTGGGGACGCCAGAGACAGCTATTAAGGGGCATGGCTGCAGGTCAGTTTCAAGGACATCAGAAAGAGTTTTAAAGACTGAATGCCAATAGGGTTGCTTGGGGGCAGTGAACAAACATATGAGAGAGGTCACATAGGGAGGCGTGACACCTGCCACAAACTGTCACTTACACTTTTAGGATAGGCTGGATTTGGAGACGTGTACTCTGTGCAAAATTCTGAATTGAATATACCCGAGACGGGCACAGGAAGTGGTAGTTCACACCCTATCAATTGCCTCATCCCACCCAACCCTGTGGATGGGAAGAGTAGGGTAATTGGCCAAGTACAATTGGGGAGAAAAGGGGGGAGGGGGAAATAAATAAATAAAAAGATTTGAAAGTATCATTAATCCCTACTGGGTCAGAACTCAGAAGTCAACCTACAATTTGTGGAATTAATCGTGAGGCTGCACCGCATTTTGGTTGGTGCGGCAGCAGGCGGCTTGCCTTATCGCCACGTTCATAGCACGTACCACACGAGGCAAGAGTAAGCACTCTGCGTCTCCAGCAGACACGAGACCGAATTCGGATTGGAGATTTAGGCCCCGAGAGCAGGATAAGCCGCTCAGACAATGGATGGATGCATTTAGGGCGCCGTTTATACAGTTCTGGGGACGGGTTTAGAGCATGCTGATGGTCTAACTCAAGAACACCCTTAGAAGGCTCATCCAGCCTAGCCTTGCCTTGCGGGTCTTATTAAGATGTGAAGAATAAGAAATGATTTGCCCTCTGAGATAGGCCTTCAGCGACTCCCATAGCAGTGAGTGTGGACTGGAACCTGTCTGATTAAAAATAAATAATTCATCGATGGAAGTGGAGCTCATGTCACAGAACCGTGTTGGACAGCAAAAGAGAACTGAATCTCCAGTATGGAGGTGTTCGGGGTGGTGTAGACAGAACCAAGTGTCAGGTCAGGGGTCCACGGTCAGAGATGATGATCGGTAAGTATTCAGAGGAGGTAACTCCGGTAGTAACGCCAGGAAAGGAGTGGTGTGCATGTGAAAAGAATGACTACTCACGAGACTGGGGCTACTGGCACCTCCAGGGGTCAGTAAAACCATTCAGGGACATGAAGTCTAGGAAGGACTTTGCCACGACTGTGCAGTTGGAGTGTGTAGCGGCCCAAGCAACTGCCAGATGACATGAGAGAAGAGAGAGGGGGAAAAACAACACAAAACACAAGACAAAAAAACAAAACAAGCAACAACAAAAAAAACAGAAAGAAAAAAATACACCCAGCAGACATGTAGCAAGACCAACCACCCACCCCTCCCCCGTCCCCCGTCCCCAAACGATGGAGACAGCAGGTAAACCCCTCTTGTAGCTTCGGTGCACAGAGGTGCACTAACTACAGTGCTCAGCACCAACAACTCCGCAGCTCAGGTGTGTGAGTAGAGAGAACAAGTAAACATAAATAAGGACGGTTCACCTTTAAGAAAGTTGGTATTAAAAAATCATATATATACACACACACACACACACACACACACACACACACACACACACACACACACACACACACACACACACACACACACACACACACACAACGTGCACGGATAAGTAGACCCGTCAGCCTTAAGTCGGACCCTTTAGTCGACTGGTTAACGCCAGAGCCTGCGGAACAGGAGATACAGGTTCGCGTCCCGGCTGTGGCGGTCCCGAGCTGCCCCCCCCCCTCCTCCCAATTCACTGCTATTCATCACGGATGAATAGGCTCGGTAGTCCTCGGCTAACGGGTCGGACCCTTTAGTCAACTGGTTAACGTTGTCGCACAGGACGCTGGTGTCACGTGCTACACATTTTAAATAAGCAACAAAAATTAGGCAGTGTAGATACCCACTACAGTCAGCAGTGTAGATACCCACTACAGTCAGCAGTGTAGATACCCACTACAGTCAGCGGTGTGGATACCCACTACAGTCAGCAGTGTGGATACCCACTACAGTCAGCAGTGTAGATACCCACTACAGTCAGCAGTGTGGATACCCACTACAGTCAGCAGTGTAGATACCCACTACAGTCAGCAGTGTAGATACCCACTACAGTCAGCGGTGTGGATACCCACTACAGTCAGCAGTGTAGATACCCACTACAGTCAGCGGTGTAGATACCCACTACAGTCAGCGGTGTAGATACCCACTACAGTCAGCAGTGTGGATACCCACTACAGTCAGCAGTGTAGATACCCACTACAGTCAGCAGTGTAGATACCCACTACAGTCAGCGGTGCGGATAACCACTACAGTCAGCAGTGGAGATACCCACTACAGTCAGCAGTGTAGATACCCACTACAGTCAGCAGTGTGGATACCCACTACAGTCAGCAGTGCGGATACCCACTACAATCAGCAGTGTGGATACCCACTACAGCCAGCAGTGTGGATACCCACTACAGTCAGCAGTGTAGATACCCACTACAGTCAGCAGTGTAGATACCCACTACAGTCAGCAGTGTAGATACCCACTACAGTCAGCAGTGTGGGTACCCACTACAGTCAGCGGTGCGGATAACCACTACAGTCAGCAGTGGAGATACCCACTACAGTCAGCAGTGTGGATACCCACTACAGTCAGCAGTACAGTCAGCAGTGTGGATACCCACTACAGTCAGCAAGAGTGTGGATACCCACTACAGTCAGCAGCAGTGTGGATACCCACTACAGTCAGCAGTACAGTCAGCAGTGTAGATACCCACTACAGTCGGCGGTGTGGATACCCACCACAGTCAGCAGTGTAGATACCCACTACAGTCAGCAGTGTGGATACCCACTACAGTCAGCAGTGTGGATACCCACTACAGTCAGCAGTGTGGATACCCACTACAGTCAGCAGTGTGGATACCCACTACAGTCAGCGGTGTAGATACCCACTACAGTCAGCAGTGCGGATACCCACTACAGTCAGCGGTGTAGATACCCGCTACAGTCAGCGGTGTGGATACCCACTAAAGTCAGCAGTGTGTAAAAAAAGCTGGCATCACTTCTGACAAGAGACCGAGAACAAACAGGGGAAAAAGAGGAAATAATAATAACAATAATAATAATAAACAGCGTCCACACCAACCTAGAACAGCAGAGGCGAAGTCTAATCGCGGGCCAGAGAAATTGTCAGTCATCTTCCGTCGTATGCTGAACCTGACTAGGAAACCCGGAAGTGACGTCTGGCACGAGCCAGCGCTGCCTTGGGGTCGGGGAAAGAGTTGCTGGCCGCCATGGGTCACGCCGAGCCTCGCCGGGTAGAGCTAGCCGTTCCTAACCCCCGGCTGGGTGCCCAGGGTCTGCCTGACCCGAGGAAACTCCGCGTTGATACGGAACTACTTTCTGTGTGTGTGTGTGTGTGTGTGTGTGTGCTAAGCGCAGGGATAGGTCGTGACGTCATCGTTAGTGACGCGCCTGATAGGAAGTCCGGTCCAGCGAGCCTAGCGGTGATAGTTGGCGGTGTAACGGTGCTGCGTCGTAACGTGAATAAAGTAAGCGAACGTTAACGGAGACTTCGTCTGATGAATGCCGACACATAACGCTGCAGGATGTCAGAAGTCTAGAGGACCGAGATGGCTGATACGGGTGGTATTATAGCACCCCCCAGTGGATGTTGGCTGTAGTTAATGTTACGGTCAGTTCGCCTCTGTATTGTTGATACCCACAGTTGGACACTAAAGCCCCTTAACCGTTATCTTGGAGTCTGCCTCGGTTTTACTCACCGCTAGCTCGAACATGGTGTCAGAAGTGGACCTTTGATTCGGCGATTTGGTGGCTGAAGGGACATCGAGCCGTCAAGCGAGTTTTGCAGGTTTTTTGGTTTGCTAATGCTAGCTAGCCGTACCGCGGCAACAGCAGTGAATAGCCATGGCGCCATCATGGCCGCCGCCATATCCCCGCCAGCTCCCATGAAGCTCAGGGGCGACCTGAGCGCGAACTGGGAAATCTCCCGAGCAGAATCTGAAGATTATGCTTTAGCCACACGGCTGGTGGACAAGGACAGAAGGTCCAGGCGGCGACTCTGAGCAGGGTCATGGGAGTTGAATGTCTTAACTTAAATCTGACCGACGCACAGCAAGAAGACGCGGCCGGCATGCTGGACTCATTGGAAAGGTATTTCAAGCCCGCTACACATGTGATTTATGAGCGCTACGTTCTTGGCTGTTGTAAACAAGAGGAAGTTGAAACAGTAGACTGTTTCTCAGGGAGAAAGCTTCCACATGTGAATATGGAGCCCTAAGAGATGGCTTAATCAGGGACAGGATAGTCATCGGCATTGCTAAAGAGGGCACACGCAGACGGTTGTTAAGGGGAAAGGACTTGACTCTAGCCAGGGCTATTGAAGCATGCAGAGCAGCAGAGCTGAGGGATTTGCAGTTGGGATCCATGGAGCAGCAGAGATCACTCGTGGACAATGGCAGTGTCGTAAGGAAACAAACATTCAAAAGATCAGCCAGTACTACAGAGAAAATGAGTGGGCACCCCAGATCACAAGGTGGGGGCCTCTCCGCCTGCAAATACTGTGGCACAGCACATGAGTGGGGAAGAGAACACTGCCCAGTGTATGGCAAGACCTGCAATGCTTGTGGCACAGCCAATCACTTTGCGAGAGTTTGCAATAAAAATAAGAAAAAGGATGGTAAACTCCACGCCGTTGAGGGACTGAACATGGATAAAGACAACACAGTCATGGACACAAATGATGTGTATGCAACAGAAAGCATTGGTGCAGTGGGAACAAAAGGCAAGAAATGGTTTGTCAATCTTCTCCTAAAAGGCAAACTACAGAGATGCCAGCTTGACTCAGGAGCTACGTGCAACGTCATGAGTCTCAGGGACAAGAAGAGGCTAGCTCCCAGAGAGAAACTAAAGCATAGTAGCACCACACTGAAAATGCACTCAGACCAAGGTCTGCCATCATTAAGGGTCCTTACCACTGAGTGTGCTGTACAGGGCAGCAAATACAAGCTGGGTTTGGAGGTAGTAAATACACAACAGTTGCCACTGCTGTCAGGGTCCATGTCAGAGGAGATGGGGCTCATATACTTCACCATCCCAGAGGAGCTCAGAGTAGAAGGGCTCAACGCAGTGGACGACAGCCTCACCATGCCTCTCACCAGAAATACAGTCATCAGAGCATATCAGGATGTCTTCACTGGCCCTGTGGAGGCACTCCCTGGAGAGGTTCATTTTGACTTGGGTCCAGCAGTTCAGCTGGTACAGAGTGCACTATGCAATGTTCCAGTGGCTATGAAGGAAGCTGTGACGGCTCAGCTCGACTGATATGAAAGAAAGGGTCATATCACATCAGTCAGTGAGCCCACGGATTGGATCAGCAATATGGTCATAGTCAAAAGACCAGAAAAGCTGCACATGTCTACAGCCGCACCATCTCAACCAGGCAGTCAGACGCTCGCATTACCTCATGCCCACACTGGAGGATGTGCTCTATAAACTGCCTAAAGCCAAGGTCTTCACACTGGTCGATGCAAGAGATGCTTTTCTTCAGTGTAAACTGCATGAGGCTAGCAGCCTCATGACCACCTTTTGGACCCCCTGGGGCCGGAAGAGATGGTTGAAACTTCTGTTTGGTGTGTCAGTAGCCCCAGAGGTCTACCAGAGGAAACAGCATGAGCTGTTGGAAGGGCTTGAGGGAGTGGAGCCTATAGCTGACGACATCCTCATTGTTGGTTGTGGCGACAGTGAGGAAGAGGCAAATAAGGACCAAGATGACAAGCTGATGGCCCTTCTGGACCACTGTCGATAAGTGAAACTGCGGCTCAGTGTCACATGGCCACATCCTGTCAGCTGCAGGTCTAAAAGCTGACCCCAGAGCAGTTTTGGACATGCCAGCCCCATCCGACGTCAAGGGTGTGCAGAGACTCATTGGATTTGTCATGTACTTGGCTAAGTTTCTCCCGCCGCTCTTAAGAAGTATGCGAGCCTTTGAGAAGACTCACAGACAAGGACACCATCTGGCACTAGCCAGACACAGATGTCTGTGCTGCGATACTATGATGTGTCAAACCCCGTCACAGTACAGAGTGACTCCAGCCAGCATGGCATGGGCTGCTATCTGATACAGGAGGTACAGCCTATTGTTTTCGCGTCGAGGGCACTCACGCCTACAGAGCAAAACTATGTGCAGATAGAGAAGGAATGCCTCAGCATATTATTTGCCTGCCAGCGTTTCCATCATTATCTGTACGGTCAAGACAATATCAAAGCGGAGACAGATCACAAGCCCCTTGTAGCAGTCTTCAGCAAGCCTCTCCTCAATGCTCTCACAACTGTCATGACCCCCTTTGGGAGATTTTATTTCGACAGGCTCCCATTTGGCATTACGAGTGCCCCAGAAATATTCCAACGAGAAATGTCAGAGCTTCCGAGAGATCAGGAGGGTGTGGCCACGTATATGGACGACATCCTCATCTACTCAAGATACCATAGAAGAGCACGAAGAGAGTCCAGCGCACTCTGCTCACGCTAAAAAAAAGCAGGGTTAAAACTCAACCACGACAAGTGTCTCATACGCCAGTGAAAGCTCATCTACCTGGGACACTGTATCGACGAGAACGGCGTTCGCCCTGACGAGACCAAGGTCCAGGCTATCACTCAGCTAGAACCGCCATGCAATGTGACTGAGCTGAGGAGATTCTTGGGCATGACTCACTACCTAGGCAGGTATCTCCCACACCTGTCGGAGGTCACCAGACCCCTTAACGACCTCCTGAAGAGTGACGTGATGTGGACTTGGGGGGCAGCACAGGAGGGGGCCTTTACAAAGGTAAAACAACTAATCAGTGAGTCGCCTGTGCTAACCTTTTATGACTTGACAAAGCTCACCGTAGTCAGTGCTGATGCCAGTAATTATGACTTAGGCGGGGTCCTTTTGCAAAAACATGATGGACTGTTAAAACCCATAGCCTACTATTCTAGAGCACTCACGGAGGCAGAAAAGCGCTACGCACAAATAGAAAAAGAGTGCCTCTCATCAGTTTGGGCATGTGAAAAATTTACAAGATATCTGTACGGCCTTGATTCATTCACTTTACAAACTGACCACAAATCACTCGTTTCCTTGATAAACAGTAGAGACTTAGATTCAGTACCGATGAGGTGTCAGAGACTGTTAATGCGCATGATGCGTTATAGTCCCACTGCTGACTATGTCCCTGGAATGCAGCTCGTCATTGCAGATACGCTGTCACGGCACCCTCACCCACATGCAGAGATGGAAGTCTCGGAGCTGACCAGCGAACGGGAAGCCTATGAGGAGGCTGTCAGGGAGGCCTGGCCCATCACACCAACCAAGCTGGACATAGTCAAGCAGCAGACACTGCAGGATGGTGAGTTGCAGTTGGTCAAGCAGTTCGTGACAAAGGGATGGCCCAGGTATTCAGCAGATGTACCGCTCCAGGTAAAAGCCTATTATGTACGTATCTAGACACCATCTTACAATTTCAAAAGGGCTGGTATTGTACGACAACAGAATAGTGGTGCTTCAGAGCTTGAGAAAGGAAATGCTGCAGCGCATTCATGATGGTCACCAAGGGGTAGTGAAATGCCTTGAGAGAGCTAAGTGCAGTGTATGGTGGCCTGGAATCAGCAAGCATATTCAGGAAATAGTCAGCACATGCAGTGAATGTCAGACGTCTCAGCCTACACAGAGAAGAGAACCACTGATCACCACCCCGCTCCCAAGCTGCCCATGGGAGAGGGTGGCGGCTGATATTTGCGAACTAAACAAAGAAAACTTCCTTGATGTTGTGGACTATTATTCGAGGTACATTGACATTGCCTACCTCAAAGATATGTCCAGTAACACTACCATAGCCAAGTTAATGAAATCTTTGCTAGATGGGGTTGCCCTAACGAACTTATTACTGACAACGGGCCTCAGTTTTCTGGGAGAGGATTTGCTCAGTTTGCCAAGAACTATGATTTTAAACACATCACGACAAGCCCTCACTACCCCCAAGCTAACGGCGAGGCAGAGAGAACTGTAAGGACTGCTAAGCAGATCCTAAAACAAGCAGACCCGTTCTTAGCACTAATGATTTACAGATCAACTCCCATACAAGCCACGGGGTCGAGCCCAGCACAACTCATGCTAGGACGACAGATGGGGACTACAGTCACCACCCTGGAGGCCTTTCTGCAGCCTGCATGGCCAGACCTTCGGCGAGTGAGGAGGACGGATGAGAGAGCCAAGGAGACGTACAGATGAGACTACAACAACAAATACAACACAAAGGCCCTCCCAGAACTACAATCGGGGGCCAGTGTTGCTGTGAGGCTGGATAACGAGCGCGGGTGGTCAAAGCCAGCTGTAGTCCTGCGAGAGTGCGACACACCCCGCTCATGCATCATCCAGACAGACAAAGGTGAGCTGCGGAGGAATCGCCATCACCTTAAACCCATCCACCTTGCTCTTGGGACTCCTTCTAAAGAGAGGGTGGTGGTCACTGAGAGTGATGCTGGAGTGTTCTCACCTTCACCAGTTGAGATTGAGAATCAACCTCCTGTCACACCCACCGTTGCTGCACTGAAAACTCCGGTGTGAGTGACACGCTGTGGCAGAACTGTAAAACCGCCGGACAAATATGGGGAGTACGTTCTGAAATAGGATATAGCCTGCAGTTATGATAGTGACTGGTAGTTCACCCAGATCACTTTGGTTATTGTAAGACTTGGGTATTGTATGTTTTGTTCTATGGCAGAAGTTGAGAGACTGTTCCTGTGAGGGAATGATAAAAAAAAAGCTGACGTCAAAGAATTGTTGAAATGTTGGGTCAATGTTTCATTGATGTTTAACTCTGTTTACAGGTTGTTTAAACATGTTAATATGACAAGTCTTCCAGGGTTTCAGTAAGAAGTAACAGTAAATGTGGGATTGCAGGAGTAACTTTATTAAGATGTATTATGATTTGTACATTCATTTCAATGGATAATGAGTTACTGCCATTTGCATGTCTTATCAGACTCACAGGAAGGGAGACGCATTGATATGGAACTACTTTCTGTGTGTGTGTGTGTGTGTGTCTTAAGCGCAGGGATACTTAGTGATGTCATCGTTAGTGATGCGCCGATAGGAAGTTCTGTCCAGTGAGCCTACCAGTGAAAGGTGTTGGTGTAACGGTGCTATGTCGTAACGTGAATAAAGTAAGTGAACGTTAGCGCCGACACACAACACTACAAACCCCCTCCTGCGGTTCACCGCGGTCGGCGGATAGCCGGGAAGGAGTCGGATTTGCTGACCCTGGTATTTTGAATTCTTTATTTCGGCAGCTTTTCGTCGGATCTCCTCCACGGCATGGCAGTAGTGGAGCCTCAGGATGAATGGCTGAGGTGGCTCCCCATCGGCGGGGCGCCGTCGAAGGGACCGGTGACAGCGGTCAGTCAGCGTGGAGAAGCACGTCGGTGAGTTGCTGAGCACCAGTCTCCGGGTCGGGGGCCCTCCTTTCCCTCTGGTGGCCTTCCCTTCTCTCTGGTGGCCCTCCCTTCCCTCTGGTGGCCCTCCCTTCCCTCTGGTGGCCCTCCCTTCCCTCTGGTGGCCCTCCCTTCCCTGTGGAACCCCTGTTATGCGGATCCTGTTCCCACGCAGCCGCCCCTCCGTGTCCTCACATTTGTCCGACAGTCCAGTAGTTTCGGGGTGAGGCGAGCCACCTCGGTTTGCGACTTCTGAAATAGTTTCTATGCGCCATCATTCTGGCCTTACAGCCGCCATTGCTGCCTGTGCGTCCTTCTTCATTCGTTTTGTAGATCAGCCGTGACTTTGGTAATTCGGTCGTCAGTCGTGGCCCAAACGTCTTCCTTGTTTTGGGGGCCATGTCCTCGCGAAGTGTCTCGAGGGCAGCGAGCTCCTTGTGGGCCGGAACGCCGTTTTCTCCTCGGGAGCGTGTGCTAGGCGAGCTCGAGGCTCCCCCGGGCCCCGGTTGTTCTTTTATTAGTCTTCACCGTGGTTGGAAACCGGCCCCTTAAGTCACAGATTGCGTTATGAGTACTATGAGATGAGGGATTACTGTGCGAGCTGGTCGGATTTAAACTTGTTTAAAAGTGATTTTAGAGGTAAAACTGCGGAGCTATTGGGAAGTGCGACTGGTCCCTCTGCGTGCGCCGGAAGTCCCCCCCTGCTTTGAACTTTTAACTAAAATTACATAAGCCAAACATAGAATATTCAATTTTCCAAGGGAAAACTTTATTCAAACGTGCAGAACCAGTATGAGCTGATTTGGGATCACGTGGAGACAAAATTAAATCAGTGTGTTGTGATTTTATGTCCCTAAGCCATTTCCCATACACTGCTTTAACATCGCTCACGGTTACCACTGCAGTATGTGCTGTAGTGCAGTGATAGGAATAGCCACAATGATTATGCTGTCGTGATAAACTTTTGGGCACCACCTACTTGGGGGCACCACCTATGACGTCCATATGAAAGTGAGATAAACCAGATTAATCAGTTTCAGATCTGAATAAGTAAATTCTCAATTACAGATATTTGCTTCAGAGAGACACACAAGCAACGACTTTCAATAACAGAACCATTTATTAATGGCTAAATATCTGCCAACAATAGAATAAATGGGTAAATTTGAAAGAATAAATGAAAATCAGTCTGAAATCGTGTTGTATTGTGGTAAGAATACAAATGAGGACGGCTGTAGCATTCGTAGGTTTTTTCACTTTCCTTTTCAAGGCTTTCCTTCTTCTTCGAGTACTTCCGGCAAGACCTATTATTACTGTGCAACAGCGTGTTATAACATGAAGCTCCACCTGGCGGCATAATCAGGAATTGTACAGAACATCACATCCCTCTTAATCAGGAAACACTTCTATCGTGAAATTGTAACTGTAGCCTTGCAATTGTAATACTACAACATTAACATGTTACAGTTCACAATGAGCAATGAGATAACAGTCACTATGCAAGTAAGAACAATGAGTTAACAGTTACCGTGCATTGTATTAAATGAAGTTACATTTGCTTTTTTCTAACTCGGTGAGAAACATAACAAAATCATCCTGACTCGCTAAGTCATAACAACATCATTTGTCCAAACTGGTGCTCATCTCAGCCTGGCCTGTCTAGCAGGAGGTGTGTGTGTATCTGGCTGTAGTGCAGGTGTGTGTGTGTCTTAAGTGTGATGCAAGTGTAGTGTCATGGTCACTGTCACCCCCTTTTCCCCCAAGAGAGAATGGTGCAAGGTACGAAGCATTCCAGCAGCGTCCATCTGACAGTATGTAAGAACACTGTCTTTTCTTCCCCACCACTCTGAGCGGTTTGGAAAACTTGCGTTGTGTCCTAGGAAGGATGCCAGGTTTCTTCACCCGGACATACGAGCCACACTGAAAGAACACACTCTTTTCCCCTCGCTTGTGATCTGTGTATGCTTTACGCTTGTCCTGTTTCTTGCCTACCCTGAAGGCTGTGTCCTTCGGTGATGGTAATGTGGCCTGAGGAATCTGGAACCCAGCCTATTCGTAGGTTTTTTCACTTTCCTTTTCAAGGCTTTCTTTCTTCTTCCGAGTACTTCCGGCAAGACCCAGTATTACCGTGCAACAGCATGTTATAACATGAAGCTCCACCTGGCGGTATAATTAGGAATTGTACAGAACATCACAAATAGGTAAATGGATCACGCAGTTGGTGATGAATCACTCAGTTGGTGATGGTATCAGAGGTTAATTTTCAGAAATCAGAGAAAACCAGAGAAAGCGAGACGCTATAAAAAGGGTTAAAATCTTTCTGAGTCTTAAAATGAAGATTTTAGATTATTGTTCGACATCAACTCTTATCAAAGGTAGTAAAGTGACTTGAGCCTGCCTGAGATGAAGCGTTGCTGTAGAGATGATCTGGTCCGGCTGGAGGCCGATCGTACATAATACCGGCGTAGTCCCGAGGTTGCCCAGCAACGATGTCCAGCTGTGGCAGTTCTCGGCTGATGTCCCGCTGCGGGTTGTATAGCGTACCCCGGGCCAGAGAAAGTAATGGCTGCAGCCTAAAAGCAAAAGCGCGGTGAGTACGAAGCATGGTAACGTGAGTGTCATAATTACATTTAAGTGTCATGCCTAATATAGATTCATGCAATAGTAACGTGGCAGTAACATACTGTTGCTATAAAGTAGTCCTGTCCTGTTCATTGGTTTCGGGGCTGGACCTGTGTGGTAAAATGCCAAATCAAAAGCACGGTGAGTAATCGATGTGGGCTGGGGAACGAAGCACTGTGACGCAACGAATGTGGGCGGGGCTGGACGGTGAATGTGGGCAGGGCTGGTCGGGCTGGACGGTCAACTCCGCCTTCCCGCAGGCTGCAGCCGGTACTACTTGCCGGGCAAAGCTGTCTGGTTTAATACAACAGTGCATCTGCCTTTGTCCGCTGGCAGGATGATTATGGTATGGTCCTTCCTGAGAGTCGTGAGAGCTTTCCTCTCGCCTCTACTGATGTTGGACGGCTGCGCCTTCGCATTGCTGAAACAGGCTGAAACTTTAGTCCGCAGTTGCTCCGCTTCTGTATGAGGGGCCGTACAAGCCATAATTCATGCGCCTAAGGCATGTGTATGAGAGCAAATGTATGAATGTGTGAGTGAACATATATTGAATGTGAGTTAGAATCTTTAAATATGAGAATAAAAATGTGTGGGTGTAAGAAGGAAAATATACGTATGTGAAAGAGTATTTATGTGAGTGGGAGTAGAATGAATTATGGCTTGTACGGCCCTTCATACTGCTGGGTCGGCGATGTTGTTTTTACATATCTCTGATTCCGTGGCTGTGATCAGGTACACGAGCGGGATTTCCCTCGGCATGACAGCAAAATCCAGCCCCTTAGCAAGGATGTCTTTCTCCGCCTGGGCGAGGTGCCTGTCGGACTGATTCTTCTCCCATTTGTCCACATCGCCGGCGTGTGTCTGGCATTCAGTTTTCAGATGTAAACATTGATGACAACATAATGAACAGGTTAACTTTTAATCTTGTACTTCTTTGAATCTTTTTGAATCCTCTGTGAAGTTTGCAGTATAATCATGGTCAATTATTACTCTCTGTATCGTATATTTTTAAGCCATGGGGTTTTAATCTTTTTGAAAAATGTCCAAAGCCCAGAATTTTGTTGTTGTTGTTGTCCTGCACGACAGCACGGCTGTGTACGAGCCATTCTCATAGCCCAGAGGCATGATGGGAGTAACACTACTGCGCATATTCAGTGGGCCCCATGTACCCGGAAGTAACCCGGAAGCCAGAAACCTTTTCGGCGTATGCGCCAGGCGAGCAATTGTCATAGGAATGAACAGGCACCATTTTTAGATCCGGTATCCAGTTCTACTGTAATACATCCGTGCTGTCAACGGTCCCAACCTCCCGCCATGTAGGGAGTCCCCACTGGTTTACGTTGAGGCAGCTCTTGTCCTCCTCTCTTCCATTGTTTGTTTGTTCCACTGCTTGTGCATCTTTCTGGCTTTGACAAACACCCAGTTAAGATAACTACACTTAACCGGGGCCTGTTTAATGTGGGATTTCTCCCCTTCCCTTGCTCCATTATATTCCAGTGACTCGTAACAATACACACACACACACACACACACACACACATACACACACACGCACATACTTAAGTGTTTCAGATCTTCATGCAAATTGTAACACAAGACAAAGAGAACCTGAGTAAATACAAAATCTCAGGCATTCACCCTCAGCTAAGGTCGTCATTCATGATCAACAATAAGAAAGAGAGTGGACAAAAATGGAATTGATGGGAGAGTTGCAAGGTGCAAACAACTGCTAACTAAAAGAAGCCTTAGTGCTCGCCTCACATTTGCAAAAAAAGCACATTGATGACCCCAAAGCCCTTTGAGAGAATGTTCTGTGGACAAACGAGACAGAAGTGGAACACTTTGGGGGACATGTCTGATGTAAAGCAAACACAGCATTTCACAATAATAATAATAATAAAGTTGTTGGTATACCAAGAGTCAGATATTGTGGTGGTAGTGTGGTGATGCCGTGATGCTTTGCCATCATTGAAGGAGCCATGAATTCTGCTCTCTACCAGAACACTCTGAAGGAGAATGCTGGTCACCAGTCTGTGATCTGAAGTGTAATTGGGTTATGCAGCAGGACGCTGATCTAAAACACAAGAGTAAGTCCACCACAGAATGGCGCAAAAGAAACAGAACGAAGGTTTTGGAGCGGTCTAGTCAAAGTCCTGACTTCAACCCCATTGAGATGCTGCGGTAGGACCTTAAACGAGTGGTTCACGCTCCAAAACACTCCGATGTCGTTGAATTACAGCAGTTCACAAAGAAGAGTGGGCCAAAATACCTCCAAAGCGATGTGAAAGACCGATCTCCAATTAAAGGAAGTATTTGGTTGCAGAATTTACATTTGCAGCGGCCTCGCCCAGTACTGGTGTAGGAAGATGGTGGCGTGATCTTTGCGGTGGCCTCGCCCAGTACTGGTGTAGGAAGATGGTGGTGTGATCTTTGCGGTGGCCTCGCCCAGTACTGGTGTAGGAAGATGGTGGTGTGATCTTTGCGGTGGCCTCACCCAGTACTGGTGTAGGAAGATGGTGGCGTGATCTTTGCGGTGGCCTCACCCAGTACTGGTGTAGGAAGATGGTGGCGTGATCTTTGCGGTGGCCTCGCCCAGTACTGGTGTAGGAAGATGGTGGCGTGATCTTTGCGGTGGCCTCGCCCAGTACTGGTGTAGGAAGATGGTGGTGTGATCTTTGCGGTGGCCTCGCCCAGTACTGGTGTAGGAAGATGGTGGCGTGATCTTTGCGGTGGCCTCGCCCAGTACTGGTGTAGGAAGATGGTGGCGTGATCTTTGCGGTGGCCTCGCCCAGTACTGGTGTAGGAAGATGGTGGCGTGATCTTTGCGGTGGCCTCACCCA
This sequence comes from Lampris megalopsis, assembly GCA_022114975.2. Lineage (NCBI taxonomy): Eukaryota > Metazoa > Chordata > Actinopteri > Lampriformes > Lampridae > Lampris > Lampris megalopsis. The sequence continues at coordinate 998,578 of JAJHIY020000495.1, read as the reverse complement.
GTACTGGTGTAGGAAGATGGTGGCGTGATCTTTGCGGTGGCCTCACCCAGTACCTTCCATGCAGTGTCTTTGTCCAAATCTGCTTCTTACATTTTCTTCGTTTGATGGTTGGGAGAGCTGGCGCTGGATTGGCTGGGAGAGCCTGGTCTGCTGCGTCCTGTGAGCCCAGGGACCACGGCCCTGCCTGGAGTTGCACCCGAAGAAGAAGCACCGAGGCGAGGGTGGTCTGACAGGATGCGGAAGCGGGGCAGGCTAAGCTAACTGCTCACCCAGTGGTCATCAACCCTGCTCCTGGAGAGCTACCGGCCTGCTGGCCTTCACTCCAGCCCTAATTTAACACACCTGATTCTACTGATTACCTGCTTAACAAGACCTTGATTAATTTAATTACGTGTGTTAAATTAGGGTTGGAGTGAAAACCGGCAGCATGGTAGCTGTTAGCCCAGGCAGACCGGCAGGTCCGACAGTCATCCTGGCTGGCATTGGTTCTCTGGGCAGTGGTTTTGTTCTTCATTCATTCATTCACTCATCATCAGCCGCTTCTCCGGGGTCGGGTCGCGGTGGCAACAAGCTAAGTAGCGCCCTCCAGCGCCTCCCTTTTTTGGGGTATGTTGGTTAAATGTGTTTTTGTAGTGTTGTCGGTTTTAGTAGTTTGGATGTGTGTGTTTGTCTTGTGTTGCACTGCTGTGGGCTGGGGGGCCACAGATAGATGCTGCTGCTGCTGCTGCTAAAGGTGGTGCAGCCAGTTATTGTTATGTATTGTTATTTGCCACATGGGTAATACGCACGTGGGACAACTGGTTTCCTTAAATAAATGAAATGATCATTTAGAAACTGCTGTGTTTACTGTGGTTCTCCTTGTCTCATGCCCCTGTTCCACGACGTGGTACCGGCTCAGCTCGACTCGACTCGACTCGCCTCGACTCGCCTCTGTGTCGTTTGCCGGTACTGAAACAGCGCCTCCTCAGTGTAGCTGAGTGGATTTCCGGCTCTCCGTTTTTTTCAGTTTCAAAATGTGCTTTTAAGAAAACGCCGCTAAAAATGCCGGGTGATAGCCCAGGCGCGCACTGATGACGCAGTGACGCAACATGACGGAGTGGCGCGTTCCTCTGACCAATCAGAGGTCTGCATTGATTTTGTACCCGCTCCGGTGTTTTGGAACCTCGACAAGGGTGGTACCAGGAAAGTGGTAAGTTACCAAAATGCCGGAACTTTCCAATGGAAAACAAAAGAAGGGCGAGTCGAGCTGAGCCGGTACCCTGTAGTAGCAGTAGCAGTAATGTTACAGTTAGTTTTATATTACAGTTACCTTTATATTACAGTTAGTTTTATATTACAGTTACCTTTATATTACAGTTAGTTTTATATTACAGTTAGTTTTATATTAGTTAGTTTTATATTAGTTTGTTTTATATTACAGTTAGTTTTATATTACAGTTAGTTTTATATTACAGTTAGTTTTATATTAGTTAGTTTTATATTACAGTTAGTTTTTTATTACAGTTTGTTTTATATTACAGTTAGTTTTATATTAGTTAGTTTTATATTACAGTTAGTTTTTTATTACAGTTTGTTTTATATTACAGTTAGTTTTATATTAGTTAGTTTTATATTACAGTTAGTTTTATATTACAGTTAGTTTTTTTATTAGTTTTATATTACAGTTAGTTTTTTTTATTAGTTGCTAGTTTTATATTACGGTTAGTTTTATATTACAGTTATTACAGTTTGTTTTATATTACAGTTAGTTTTTTATTAGTTAGTTTTATATTACAGTTTGTTTTATATTGCAGTTAGTTTTATATTACAGTTAGTTTTTTATTACAGTTAGTTTTATATTAGTTAGTTTTATATTACAGTTAGTTTTTATTAGTTTTATATTACAGTTTTATGTTACAGTTAGTTTTATATTATAGTTTTATATTACAGTTAGTTTTATATTACAGTTTGTTTTATGTTACAGTTAGTTTTATATTACGGTTTGTTTTATATTACAGTTTGTTTTATATTACAGTTAGTTTTATATTACAGTTTGTTTTATGTTACAGTTTTATATTACAGTTTGTTTTATATTACAGTTAGCTTTATATTACAGTTAGTTTTATATTACAGTTAGTTTATATTACAGTTTGTTTTATATTACAGTTAGTTTTATATTACGGTTTGTTTTATATTACAGTTAGTTTTATATTACGGTTTGTTTTATATTACAGTTTGTTTTATATTACAGTTTGTTTTATATTACAGTTAGTTTTATATTACAGTTTGTTTTATGTTACAGTTTTATATTACAGTTTGTTTTATATTACAGTTAGCTTATATTACAGTTGTTTTATATTACAGTTTGTTTTATATTACAGTTAGCTTTATATTACAGTTAGTTTTATATTACAGTTTTATGTTACAGTTAGTTTTATATTACAGTTAGTTTTATATTACAGTTTGTTTTATATTACAGTTTGTATGACGATCTGAGGCCGTTCAGTGTGACAGATATGAAGAAATAGAGGAAATCAGGAAGCAAATCCTTCTTCATGGCACTGTATCTCTATTGCTGTGTGTGTGTTTGTGTGTGTGCGCCCTCAGTGCACCGTCTCTCTCTCTCTCTCTCTCTCTCTCTCTCTCTCTCTCTCTCTCCCCCTATCGCTCTCTCATGTTTCTCTTTCTGTCTGTATTAATGTCGATCTGTCTGTGCCTGGCCTCCTCTCTGTTTGATGTTGTGCAGTGATGGGGTCAGAGGTCAGCGGAGCAGCTGTTGTCAGCAGAGGTGCGCTGTCTTTTCAGTGATTTCCTGTTTCCTGTTTCGATGGCCAGGGCACATCGCTACAATAAACACTCGATTCCTGTCCCAGCTGGACCCACTTCCTGTCAACCCCACCTTTTCCACAGCTGTCAGTCACTGTGAACACACACTGTGTGCGTCTCCCTGCGTGCTGTGCAGCCATGTGGAGACGGTGTGCGTCTTTATTGTGCAGTTGAAGTGTTTTAACTCGCTGCTCGGACCAGACCACCAGAAAATCCCGACACAGGATTCATCTTTCACACGAGAGGAAGACAGACACGCAGAACGCAGAGCCTTCCTGATCATAAATGTGATCTTTCTTCTTTTTATCTGCGTTTTATATACAGTCCGTATAGAATGTGTCTTAAATGTTGGAGAAGCAGCAGTGGATGTTCAACACAATTTCCCTTTTCAAGGACAATGAAGTTTATCTGATCTGACCTTAAACGAATCTAAGTGGTTCAGTATTTAAAGACTACTACGTTTAAAACGCACAACAGTCAAGGTGTCCTGCTGAGCTGTCCGCTAAAACCTCTCCACTTTTTATTTGACACACTTCTTATCCAAAGCAACTTTCAAAGAGTCAGAAATTAAGAGATACATTTGAGATTTACCAACAGACAGCAATTTAAATACAAAAATCATATCATAGTACTTTATGAAGCAGTAGTAGTAGTAGCAGTGTTAAAGTAGTAGTAGTAGTAGTAGTATGTCTTGATGCATGCTCAATAATTCAGGTAAGAAAATCACAGAAAGTTGAATCAGTTCATCGGGACACGTTTATTGACAGACATGTTTCATTGCTAACGAACCTTCCCATATGATGACTAACCACAAGATGCTGCTGTTCCAGGCTGCCTGAGTGTGTCTGTGACGTTAGCTGGGATGCTAATGTTACTAGCTAGTAAAGTTAGCTGGTATGCTAACTAGTATGCTAACGTTACTAGCTAGTAAGTACAGTGCATCCGGAAAGTACTCACACCCCTTCACTTTCCCCACATTTTATTATGTTACAGCCTTATTCCAAAGTGGATTAAATTCTTTTTTTCCCTCATCAATCTACACACAATACCCCATAATGACAAAGCGAAAAAGGTTTTGTAGAAATTTTTGCAAATTTATTAAAAATAAAAAACTGAAATATTGCATGTACATAAGTATTCACACCCTTTACTCAGTACTTGGTTGAGGCACCCTTGGCAGTGATTACAGCCTCAAGTCTTCTTGGGTATGAAGCTACAAGCTTGGCAAACCTATATTTGGGGTATTTCTCCCATTCTTCTCTGCAGATCCTCTCGAGCTCTGTAAGGTTAGATGGGGAGCGTCGTTGCACAGCTATTTTCAGGTCTTTCCAGAGATGTTCAATGGGATTCAAGTCTGGGCTCTGGCTGGGCCGCTCAAGGACATTCACAGACTTGTCCCGAAGCCACTCCTTCGTTGTCTCGGCTGTGTGCTTAGGGTGGTTGTCGTGTTGAAAGGTAAACCTTCGCCCCAGTCTGAGGTCCTGAGCGCTCTGGAGCAGGATTTCATCAAGGATCTCTCTGTACTTTGCTCCATTCATCTTTCCCTCGATCCTGACTAGTCTCCCAGTTCCTGCCGCTGAAGAACATCCCCACAGCATGATGCTGCCACCACCATGCTTCACTGTAGGGATGGTATTAGCAAGGTGATGAGCGGTGCCTGGTTTCCTCCAGATGTGACGTTTGGCATTCAGGCCAAAGAGTTCAATCTTGGTCTCATCAGACCAGAGAATCTTGTTTCTCATGGTCTGAGAGTCCTTTAGGTGCTTTCTGGCAAACTCCAAGCAGGCTGTCATGTGTCTTTTACTGAGCAGAGGCTTCCATCTGGCCACTCTACCATAAAGGCCTGATTGGTGGAGTGCTGCAGAGATGGTTGTCCTTCTGGAAGGTTCTCCCATCTCCACAGAGGAATGCTGGAGCTCTGTCAGAGTGACCATCGGGTTCTTGGTCACCTCCCTGACCAAGGCCCTTCTCCCCCGATTGCTCAGTTTGGCTGGGCGGCCAGCTCTAGGATGAGTCCTAGTGAATCCAAACTTCTTCCATTTACGAATGATGGAGACCACTGTGCTCTTCGGGACCTTCAAAGCTGTAGAAATGTTTTTGTACCCTTCCCCAGATCTGTGCCTCGATACAATCCTGTCTCGGAGGTCCACAGACAATTCCTTTGACTTCATGGCTTGGTTTTTGCTCTGACATGCACTGTCAACAGTGGCACCTTATATAGACAGGTGTGTGCCTTTCCAAATCATGTCCAATCAATTGAATTTACTACAGGTGGACTCCAATCAAGATGTAGAAACATCTCAATGATGATCAGTGGGAACAGGATGAACCTGAGCTCAATTTTGAGTGTCATAGCAAAGGGTGTGAATACTTATGTACATGCAATATTTCAGTTTTTTATTTTTAATAAATTTGCAAACATTTCTACAAAACCTTTTTCGCTTTGTCATTATGGGGTATTGTGTGTAGATTGATGAGAAAAAAAGGAATTTAATCCATTTTGGAATAAGGCTGTAACATAACAAAATGTGGGGAAAGTGAAGGGGTGTGAATACTTTCCAGATGCACTGTATATTTGCCAGTTCTAGAGCCCTTGTTTGCTAATTGCTCTTCTGTTGTATTTTACAGTCGTTCAGAAGGCTTGCCTTAGCATGCAGTATCTGGTCATGTTGTGATTACACACCTTTATCTTATAGAAAATTTGCATCAAACACCAAAGCAGCTTCTTTCCCCAAGCTACTGGTCACAAGGAACACAAATGTAGTACGGTAGTTCACAATGAGTGTTGCTGGACCCGACAGGACACGTCACGTGATTCACTTGCATTAAGCCAAAGACTGTGATTAGGCTAACTGTTGTAGTTTTTTTTCCTACAGTTTGAACCTGGGGATAAAAATGTGTCTTATTTGAGAATAAAATGACGGTAAATAATGTGTTTTAAGTATTTCAAATACACAAATACAAGCTCTTAAAATATTTTGTTACAAATTACGTCTTATTTTTTCTGTCTAGCAAAATACAAATCACAAAATACTCAAAAGTAATTAAATATGTATTTTAGATACATTTAGTTGAAATACTACCCATCTCTGGTAGTAGTAGTGGTAGTAGTAGTAGTAGTGGTGGTGGTGGTGGTGGTACATTTCCTACACAGTAACCATGGTGGCCCTGTGCCAGTGGTTAGCACTGTTGCCTCACAGCAAGAAGGCCCTGGATTCCAACCCTAGGCCGTCCCAGGTCCTTTCTGTGTGGAGTTTGCATGTTCCCGTCGTGTCTGAATGGGTTTCCGCCCACCATCAAAAAGACATGCATGTTAAGGTTAATACTCCAGCCTGAGCCTCTGAGCAAGGCAATGGAAAGAAGAACTGGATTTGGTCCCTGGGTGCTGCAGCTGCCCACTGCTCCTATACAATAGGATGGTTACGTGCAGAGAACACATTCATTGTAAGAATACAATGTCAAATAAAGTGGCTTTCATGTCATATCATAGTTCAGAGTCCATGTCATGTGGAGTGTGGGTATCTGAAGGGTATGACAGTAATATCAGACAACAGTAATTGTAGTGGAAGTGGTTCATGCTAGCTGGACAAGTGAGTTATGCCTTTAAGAATTAAGGGGGCCAGCCAGCCAGAGGAAAGCTATCAGGCCTTTCCTGGTTTGTCTACATAATACATATTATTCAGCTTTTTAATATCTAAAAAGACTTTACTTAAAGAGTCAATAAACAACTACATGTCTCCATCCCACCATCAGGGAGGACAAAGTGTTCCTTTACTGAAGAACTTCATTAAAGACAGTCTTTGTTTTTTAGGTTACTTTTTTGTATTTTAGTCCGTCTTTGTACAACAACTTGACACGAGCCTTCTTCTTGTCCCAGCTAGTCGAGTCTTAAGTGTGTACTGGCAGTATTACATGTAGTACTATGTGTTGGTGAAGGTTTTCTACCCGCTTGTTCTGTCATATCTGCTGGTTAGACACAAGACCTTCACTTCTTCTTCTAACTCAACACTACCTGGCTTCTTTCTTTCTTCTGGCTGCTATGATGAAGATGAAAACACTGCACCCTGTCATTTGTCCTGGTAAAGTCCTACCGGACAACAACCATCCTTATCACACACCGCTGCAGTCTGCAGGACCTGATGTGGATCAAATGATGGATTAGATGTTGAATTTAATACACCAGTGATGGAAAGAATGAAAAGAACGTTTGGCCACACTTTCTATGACACCCTTTGTATCTCTCTCTCACACACACACACACACACAACCACAGTCCTCTACTGTGCATCGCTTAAATTTATCTTCCTGAAGATTTATATCAAAATGTTCAGTAACACTTTCTATGACACCCATGTCTATAATGCATTATAAACATGTCTATAATATTATCCATTAATCCATTAACCAGACAGCTTATCCTGCTCTCAGGATCGCGGGGATGCTGGAGCCTATTCCAACAGTCATTGGGCAGCAGGCGGAGAGACACCTTGGACAGACCGCCAGGCCACACACACACACACACACACACACACACACACACACACACACACACACACACACATTCCTAGGGACAATTTAGTACGGCCGATTCACCTGACCTACATGTCTTTGAACTGTGGGAGGAAACCGGAGCCCCCGGAGGAAACCCATGCAGACACGGGGAGAACATGCCAAGTCCACACAGAGGACGACCTGGGATGACCCACCAAGGTTGGACTATCCCGGGGCTCGAACCCAGGACCTTCTTGCTGTGAGGCGAGCGCGCTAACCACTGCGCCACCGTACCGCCCCTCTATAATATTAACTATGTTTATAATGCATTATAACTATGTTTATAATGCACAACTGTGTCTATAATGCATGAAACCTTGATATGTCTATAATGCATTATAACTTTATAATGCATTATTAATATAGTTATAATGCATTCTAAACATAGTTATAATGCATTATAGACATGATTTATAATGCATTATAGACATAGTTAATATTATAGACATGTCTATAATGCATTATAACTGTTTATAATGCATTATGAATATAGTTATAATGCACCCTAAACATAGTTATAATGCATTATAGACATTTATGCATTTATAAATATAGTTATAATGCATTATCTGCTTGTAGCACTTATAAGCACTCATAAATATTCATAATGCTTTATAATACGTCAGTTGAGTCTGGAGAGTGAGTGCTTTGGGGGAAACATTACGTTAGAGAAATGTAAATGTCCATCATTCAGTTGATCATCAGAAGCATAAAGCATTATGAATATGTATGAGTGCTTATGACGATAATTATGCAGCGCTACATGTATATTATAATGCATTAGAACTACGTTTGTAATACATTATAAACTTATGGGTGTCATAGAAAGTATTATGTATAGTGTAATGTTAGCCAACACTGGTGCTCAGTCATGAGCAGTGAGACCACGGAGGATTAGTTTAATTCTCGGCTCCTCCTGGCAAAAATTGTGGTGTCCCTGAGCAAGACCCTGAACTCCTCAGTGCTCCCCATGAGCAGTTATCTTGCATCTTGCGTAGTTGACAGGCCATCGGTTTATGAGTGTGTGTGTGTGTGTGTGTGAATTATTTAATTGTAAAGCGCTTTGAGTGGCTTGTTGCAGCTAGAAAAGCATTATATAAAATGCAGCTTGATTGACTGATTGATTTATTTTAATATAAATCTTAAGGAAGATCAATTCAAGCAATGCACAAAGTAGAGAACTCTGTGTGTGTGTGTGTGTGTGTGTGTGTGTGTGTGTGTGTGTGTGTGTGTGTGTGTGTGTGTGTGTGTGTGTGTTGGCTCGGAGACTCCCTTTCGTACCTTTCACACAGTTCCAGGTAAATGGCTGGGATGAGCTTCCAGGCACCGCTGGTGAGTTTCACCAGTCACACATGCAGCTACATCCGGGAACAATCCGTCTTAAGCCTTTTAACGCAGGCCATGGCAATGCCGGAATACATTGGGCAAGGGACTGTCCAGCAGATGGCGGTACAGCAACACTTACGCATGCCAACTGCCATAAGAACTCAACAGAAGAAGAAGATGGCCAAGGCCGGATGTACATATAACCAACGTAGCGGAAGAGCTGTTTTTGTCCGGAGCCATTGTTCTTGCAATGTATTTAATATTCAACGAAATGTTTTTTCGTGATCTACTTGACGTTATCAAATCAGCCGCGAGGCAGGGCAACCGCCACGGATTCGAGTAGGTCATCAGCGGAGTCTTGTGATTGGCTCGCTCTTTTGTCAGGCGGACGTAACCATTTACGTGCGCTTCCCCGCAGCGTTACTGCATTCATTCCTAGCACAGCCTTCCCGCCATTCCCCCGGGAATGTTACATGTTCTGTTTTTATCCCCCCCCTCCCTGCTTTTCTCCCGAGTTGTACCCGTCCAATCACCCCACTCTTCCGAGCCGTCCCGGTCTCTGCTCCGCCCCCTCTGCCGATCCGGGGAGGGCTGCAGACTACCACATGCCTCCTCCCATACATGTGGAGTCACCAGCCGCTTCTTTTCACCTGACAGTGAGGAGTTTCACCAGGGTGACGTAGCGCGTGGGAGGACCACGCTATTCCCCCAAGTCCCCCCTCCCCCCGAAGAGGCGCCCCGACCGACCAGAGGAGGCGCTAGTGCAGCGACCAGGACACATACCCACATCCGGCTTCCCACCCACAGACACGGCCAATTGTGTCTGTAGGGACGCCCGACCAAGCCGGAGGTAACACGGGGATTCGAACAGTGGAATAAACCGCTACGCCCATGTTCTTGGGGTGAGAAATTGGGGGTAGTTTTCCCTAAATATCGGTTCCTGCTCCCATTCACACATGAGCCCATGCAGGAAATGTTCCTGAACATTTCAGGGAAAGACTGCATGTGTGAAAACCCCTGATTTATTCTCTTTCCCAGTGAACTGTGGACATTTTGATGGAGGTTGATGCTGGAGGACACACTAGTCCTGAATCCATCTGAACGTGTGGGTTTTAAAAGAAGCTTTTGAAGAGTTGGACTAACGGAAAGGTGAAGCAGTGTGTGGATAAGCAGATAGCAGAACAGGCTGTACCCTCCATAGGAGAGTTTCAGACGAGCTGAGCATGAGAGCAGGTAACATCGAGGCGATATTCACACCAATGTTTGTGTATTGAATCAAAATTTATTTTTTCATTCAGCTTTTCTCATTCACAGCTCAAACATCTGCCTAGAAACAACTGATGGAAGCAAAGCTGCTCTGAGTCTGGACCAGAAGTGAGACACTCAGACCACATAACACCAAATACCTACCAGAACACACTTAACCAGAGCAGACCAAACCGGATCAGACCAAGTTTAGCCCCAGCTGGCCAAAGCAGCTCTACTGAATCCTAACTAAAGTCAAACCAGGTAATGAAACTGCAGTTTGGAGGTCATGTTGCCTCCTGACTCTGTAATTCTCATCATAAATACCCCCTTTCCACCAAGGCAAACCTAGTTCTAGCTCTGGGCTGGTGCTAGTGCCAATTCGAAATTGGCTCAATTGGCGAACCTTCTAAGAACTTGTTTTCTTTTCTACGGGCTTGCGCTGGCGAGAGCTACGTCATTGCGTCATTGTATACGTCTGTTCAAGTCTCCGAAGATGAGGCAAGAAATTAGCTGTAGATTTTGGGTTTTTTTACAATTTTGATATACAATTTTCGTAAGCTATTTCATCATGAAATTCACATCTGAGAATTTTTGAGGCATGAAATCAACTGTGCAGATTTCAAGTATTGTCAGTTTTATGAAAACTGATGGCGAATCGAAAACTTGCTCCAACGTTTTCGGAGTTGAGAAGCTCCACAAACTGGTGACCAGCCGGCCAGTCACACGCACACACCCTGCGGAGAGCTGCCTGAGCAAAGAGACCAGTCTTGTAGACAGGAGCTCTCTCGGGAGACCAGTCTTGTAGACAGGAGCTCTCTCTCAGAGACCAGTCTTGTAGACAGGAGCTCTCGAGAGAGAGACCGGTCTTGTAGACAGGAGCTCTCTCGGGAGACCGGTCTTGTAGACAGGAGCTCTTTCTCTCGAGAGACCGGTCTTGTAGACAGGAGCTCTCTCTCTCGAGAGAGACCGGTCTTGTAGACAGGAGCTCTCTCGGGAGACCGGTCTTGTAGACAGGAGCTCTTTCTCTCGAGAGACCGGTCTTGTAGACAGGAGCTCTCTCTCGAGAGAGACTGGTCTTGTAGACAGGAGCTCTCTCGAGAGAGAGCGGTCTTGTAGACAGGAGCTCTCTCGAGAGAGAGACTGGTCTTGTAGACAGGAGCTCTCTCAAGAGAGACCGGTCTTGTAGACAGGAGCTCTCTCGAGAGAGACTGGTCTTGTAGACAGGAGCTCTCTCGGGAGACCGGTCTTGTAGACAGGAGCTCTTTCTCTCGAGAGACCGGTCTTGTAGACAGGAGCTCTCTCGAGAGAGAGACTGGTCTTGTAGACAGGAGCTCTCTCAAGAGAGACCGGTCTTGTAGACAGGAGCTCTCTCGAGAGAGACTGGTCTTGTAGACAGGAGCTCTCTGTCTCGAGAGCGGTCTTGTAGACAGGAGCTCTCTCTCGAGAGAGACTGGTCTTGTAGACAGGAGCTCTCTCGGGAGAGGCTTTTATTTCCCTGTTGACGGATGGTTTAAGTATCATAACACAAATGTTCATTATAAAATTAATGGAATCTGTGATTATCTACCTTTTGTCCTGTGGGGTGATTGGTGTGAAATGTACCAGGTTTCCCGGATTAATCTGTCAGAATTTCTTGGAGCGAACTCTTCGGTGTGTTTTGTCGGTGTGTTTTTAAGCATAAGATTTCAGATAGTTATACTAAAATGAGGATTTTATATGCAGAAAAAGGAATGTGTGGTTTAAAATTCACTCTGTCGGGGCACTCTGGTGGCTCACCTGGTAGAGGGGTACCACATCAGGCTGAGTCCTTACCGCAGCGGCCTGGGTTCGAATCTGGCCCGGGCCCTTTGCTGCATGTCATCCCCTCTCTCTTTACTATCGCTGTCATATAAAGGCGGGAAATGTCAACCACAATAATCTTTAAAAGTCACTCTGGCAAATTTGACAAATGAAGTATGTGCTGATAAAATCATGTGATTCCTTTCAACTTTGATTTGAAGTGTCATTACTGAGTGTTAAGAGGTGAATGGCATGCGTTATTCGGCAGAACTGATTGTTGCCGCCAAGTAGTGCATCCCCTGTAGGTCTGGTTGGTCACGACAATCCCACCCCAGTCATAAGTGGTTCTTTCTTCTTGCCCAGCAAACAGTTTGTGCCGCTCTGAAACCAGTTTTCCTGGCTGAGAGCCGATTTTTGGCTGTCAAAATGTGAAGAACTGGTTCGAGATTAGGCACCCACTCCGAACCAGGACTCGAACTGCCTTGGTGGAAAAGGGATAAATGTCAAGTCGTCAAAAACTTGAAAAAGAAAGTTCCAGTTCTAGTCGGCCATGTGATGACACCATGTTGTAGTCCAGTTGTGTTTTGACTGTGAGATGATGTCATTTTGTAGTCTAGTTTGTTTTGGCCATATGACGACACACATTTGTAGATTAGCTGTGTTTTAGCTGTGTGACAACACCACTTTGAAGTCCAGCTGTGTTTTGGCCATGTGATGACATCATTTTGTAGTCCAGGTGTGACTGGCCGTAGGCTCTATGAGGGGAAGCAGATGGAGCAGCACTCCAGGCAGATCTCCAAGCAGTCTGAAGAGCCACAGCAGTCCTCCAATATCCCACAATCCAACACAGCCTGACACGCCTCCTCGGTGCAGGCTACGCCCCCTGCCGCCTCAACACAGCAGCAACAGCCAGTGACCTCGCAGCATTCCAGCCCACTGCCGCCACAAGCCAGACACTCCCAGAAGACCGAACACATGGAGAGAATCTCACAGAATAGACAAGCCAGCAGACAGTGAACACAGCAGTCTGCAGAACAGACAGGAGAGAGACGGACAGACAGACAGTCAGACAGACAGGATAGTGTGATACAGATCATAATGTGTTTGTTTTTTTTACCAGAAAAAAAAATTCTGGTTTTTGTTGAATTCATTATGGAGACCATCAGCTCTGCCTATGTAGATGAATGCCAACATGTTTTCACATCACAACATGTTAAAAGGTTTAGACTTATGTGCCATGGAGGTCCATGTGTGCAGGTTTTCTTTCCAACCCAACACCACTCCAGCTGCCTTCGTTGACTGGTCCTCCTGTCTGCTTGTTGTTACATTAATCACTGAAATCAACGTGCAAGTGCCTAATGTGTCTGAATAGAAAGGATGCTGTCACAACACACGCATTAGAATGAAGTCAGGAAGTTGATGGACACCAACCCTGCAAACTGAAGTTCAAGTAGACAAGACGGCGGGATTCAAGTCCATTCAGGACTAAGGGAACTTGTCTACTGGGGCTAACTGGACTAAGTGCTGTTTGCTTTTACATAGAAAATATTGACCATTATTTCTCCTTCTTGGTTCATACCAGTTGTAGTTGAAGGCTCTGGAAACATCCATGTCATTAATATCAGCTCTGAACTGAACTGAACCGAGAGAACGCGAGAGATGGACCTTCCAGAGCTACACAGGACAGAGAACAGGCTCTCGTAACGTTTCTTTTTCATAATAGTGGTGTATTCATGCAGTACTAATATCGGTGGCTGTGTGGGGTTAACACATTAAATTATTCTTGTGTACTTTTTCATAGACTGAATGTGAAACAAGCTTTAAACTTTAAACCATCTCCAGTTTCCATCCAGCTCAGATCACAAGTGTCTGTTTCCATTGAAGAGGGCGGTGACTTGTTAAGAGCTGCTTATCAGAGAGAGAGAGAGAGAGAGAGAGTGTGTGTGTGTGTGTGTGTGTGTGTGTGTGTGTGTGTGTGTGTGTGTGTGTGCAACAGTCAGTTGGAGAGGAGAGATAACTTCTACAGAAAGCAGACGGTGAAGATAGAGGCAGTGGCAGCTGGTACTAACAATTTTTGGAGGGGCGCAATTTACCTTGGCACAGCACTCCTGACAGCTGCTTTAATGTCCACATAGAGTTGTTAAGAAGGACAATGTAGCCTATAGATTTTAACCCAGATCAAATCTATAGGCTACATTGTTCAAAAATTGTTAGCCCCCGCTGCCACTGGATAGAAGTAAAAAACAAGAAGAGAGAAGAAGAGTGAAATGGAGGCCTTGTGAGTGGGCACCTCTGGGAGTGGCCTAGAGTGGTTCTCCTCTTACCTTTCAGTAGGAGTTTTTCTATGTCTATAGGTCAGTTTGTGTCTGCGTCTTCTGCCCTGTGCTATGGTGTGCCCCAAGGTTCAGTCCTGGGTCCCATTTTATTTGCCCTATATGTGCCTCCTCTTGGGCATATTATTATTAGTTTTGATGGCATCTCCTGTCACTGCTATGCAAATGATGTGCAGTTTCTAATTCGACCCTCACGAGCCTGATAAACTGCTAGTTCTTAATGATTTTTTGATAGCCATTGAGGACTGGATGGCAAATATTTTTTACATGTAACTACAGACAAACAGAAGTCCTTATTATCACCCCAGATAGTGTAATATCTAATGTCAGGCTTAGTTTGGATTCTCTTTCTTCTTTTGTTCGATCCAGTCATAAACCTTTTAGTTATGTTTCACCATAACATGTCCATTACTTCCCATGTCAAGATGCTGACCTGTTCCTGCTTTCATCATCTGAGAAACGTTGCTTGGCTTAGGCCTGTTGTATTGCATGCTGAGATGGAGATGATTATTCATGCATTCATCTCTACAAACCTCAAATATTGTAATGCACTTCTTATTTGCCTTAGCATCCTCTCTGGATCAGCTAAACGTGATTCAGAATGCTGCTGCAAGAGTTATAACCAGAACCAGCAGTGCCCTCACGTTACTCTCATTCTGGCATCCTTAAACTGGACTCCAGTTGAATGTAGGGTTAAATTCAAGGTTTTAATGATTACCTATAGAGCCTTGCATGGTCAGGCACCCTCCCCTCCTACATCACCAACTAATTTGCCCCAACATGACATCCAGATGACTGAGGTCCTCTGATAACATGTGTTGTCTGTACCTTGTACCAGGCTCAAACCAAGGGGGGGTCGAGCTTCCACAGTAGTTACCCCTAAACTGTGGCAGGCTCTCCCCTCGGCTCTGTGGTCTGTTGACTCTGTGGACAGTTTTAAAAAGCAGCTAAAAACTCTCCTGTGTAGTCTGGCTTTTGTTTATTCTGTTTTGATTTGTGCATTGCTTGTTATTGTTTGGCTCATGTAGTCTTGGTTTATTTTTTAAATGGTTTTGGGTTTCATTGTGAAGCACTTTGTGACTGTGAAAGGTGCTAGATAAATAAACTTTTATTAACTTACTCATTAGCCTTATAATAATAATACTAATGATAATAATAATAATGATAATAATTAATAATAATAATAATATTTCTGTTGTTGCCCTGTGATGGTCTGGTGGCCTGTCCAGGGTGTCTCCCCGCCTCCCGCCGAATGACTGCTGGGATTGGCTCCAGCATCCCCGTGACCCTCACAGCAGGATAAGCGCGGTTAAGACAATGGATGGATGGATATTTCTATTGTTCTAAAAAAACTTTATAGATCCTGGCAGGAACCTCAGAGGTCAGCTGGTAAGGACTCTGTCTGCTCTGCTTTTCCGTACACAAAGAACCAAACCTGCTGTCTGCCGTTAGACCACTTTAAACCATTTTAAAACATTTCGGTCTAGTCCGGCAGCTAGGGGTTGGAGTTTTACTCACCGCCTCCGGCCACTTCCTTTATGTGGGCGGGGTCTGTCTTGAGGGAGGCGTGGCTTTTAGTGGAGGAGAGACGCTTCTTACTGGAGCTCTGATGGTGGTTTTGATGATGATGATGATGGCTTCCACTCGTCCTCTTACAGGAATTTGAATGTGGAGGAAGAGGAGGAGTGTGGGGAACGGAAGAGGTGCATGAGGCTGAGGGGGGGTTGGAGGGAGCGGGAGGCGCACAGATGGGAGGAGGAGAAACTTCACTTCTCCTCAAACTGAACAGCCCTTCCTTACCATCTGACAGAGAAACAGAGAGAAATTAAAAATGAAATTCAAACTTTTACACGAAACGTGACATGTAACACGTAACATCTGACATGTTCACATTTAACATGTCAAATGTGACACCTGTTAAATATCCA
The DNA here is from genome assembly GCA_022114975.2 of Lampris megalopsis. Classification (NCBI taxonomy): domain Eukaryota; kingdom Metazoa; phylum Chordata; class Actinopteri; order Lampriformes; family Lampridae; genus Lampris; species Lampris megalopsis. Next base: position 982,608 of record JAJHIY020000495.1, on the reverse strand, counting down.
TCCATCATCCAAACCACTCGTCCTGCTCTCAGGGTCGCGGGGATGCTGGAGCCTATCCCAGCAGTCACTGGGCTTCAGGTTAAATATGAGAAACATTAAACATGATAAACATGTTAAATGTGTTAAACGTGTTTAACACGTTATGTGTTAAATATCAATGGTGTCAAACATATCACATTAAATGTGTGAAATATGTCTCCTGCACCAGTAGTTGCCCGTGGTGCGAGAGACCGGGGTTCGCGTCCCGGCTGCCCCCTGAATTCACTAGATAGATGGATAGATAGATAGATGGATAGATAGACATATATATTATGATATAATATATCATTGTTACCTATGTTCTAAGAAGGGAAATGTTCAGCGCGTGTTAGATACCCGTGATAGACACGTGTGATGAACATGTCTAACGTGTTAGATAAATGGGGGAAAGGTGGAGCATTGCCTGCTATCTGGAGAGGGCGTGCTGACGACTTGTAGGCGGGGAGGAGTCGGCACACGTCATCGGTGGACATGCTGTCTGTCAAAGAGTCACTGCCGCTGTCACCATGCTCTGTCCCATCCGGACAAGGGGGCGGAGCCTCCTCTGTGGCGTGTTCTGAAACACCAAACCAAAATCTCTCATGTGATCTGATTAAAGGGTAAAATAAGGAGGAGGGGTGTAGAGGGTAAGCAAGATGAGAGGTGGAGGCGCCCAGGGGCCAGAGATGAAGGACGGTAGGAAGGAATGGGGCAGGATACAGCGGCAAAACATCACGTGTCTCACCTTTAGCCTGCGAAAGAGTCCCATTGGCCACTGGCTGGCTGCTGACACATTCTGATTGGCTCATACTCTCGTTAAGTCCAGTCTCTGATGTCGCTTCCATTCGGCCAGGCCACGCCCCCGACAGTAACAGCTGTCAGTCAACCAGGCCAGTCGATATCACACACAATGTTTATACTTGTACAAGGTTGTCAATATTAACTACAGTAACAGTAACAGTTGTGGTTATGATAATAGTAATAGCAGTATGGGTTTCTAAATCACGTGACGTTTCCATTGACAACGAACAGCTCCGCCATGTTGGAGGACAGCTGGACCTTAGCAACCGCTGTTTCCGCTCAGGTCCTCGTTGTCCAGCTGGGTTTACAAGAGCGACATTTCAAGCGCAAATCGGACAAACGTAGGGAAATGAAACACGGCAGTTGTGATCCACTCTTCGAAAAACAGTTTACAAAATATATCTTTCAACTTCCGGCGCTCTGACTGTTTAGAAGACGTTCAGCGTCGCGCAGTGAGAGCGGATCGGAGCCGTTGTCCTCCAACATGGCGGCTGTGTTGCCGGCACGTGACGTATGACGTCATATGAGACTACGCCATTGTTTGTGCGGCGTTGTTCTGCAGACGTCTTGGTTTTCTTTGATGCAGCACCGAATGTCTTCATCAGATTCCAGAGACAATCCGAACTCTCCGTCAATATTAACAATAAAATAAATTATTTTCAAACATTAAAGTCTTCTCATCCAATAATATTTGCATTATTGATTTTTATAAGTAATAAGAATAGAATCAAATATGGACCGCCTTAACAGCAACAGTAGTGGTGGTTAGTTATGTGTTATGAAGTATGAGGAGTCGGCTCGGCGCTGGGTTAAAGGTTCATCAGGTGGCGTCTTTTAAACGGAGCCGCTCAGCCCGCCGCCCTGCAGCTCCTCATCCTCATTCATCCTCATCCTCATCCATGTCATGAAGAGCACGAAGCAGCCAGAAACCAAGGCTCATTTTGAACTTGTCATTAGAGAAAACCAAAACGCTAATTACCTTCTGCCCCTCCTCCCTCTTCCTCTCTTCTGGTTTAACAAAACCGAACTTGATCAAACTTAAGATAATAAAAAAAACACACAACTAAAAATCTGAAAAACAAACGTTAAAACGCTTTTATCAAAAACTTGCAAACGCGTTCAGAGGAGAAAGTCCGTCACGTTACAGCCACTCAGCACGGTTCCTGCGTGCGCGTGTGCGTGTGCGCGTGTCCGGCAGGGGGCGTGCGTCATTATCAGTGACCTCCTCTGTTTCCGCTCCGGTGTGCAGCGGCTCTCTGAACCTTCAGGAAGTGAGTGTGAACGTGTCTACAGTCTGTCAGACGGACGGACGGACGTTTGAGTCTTGTTTTGGGTGTTTGAAGTGTTTCTGTGAGTGGGACTGTTATGTGGTTGAGTCACGTGTCTGCTATGAATTAAATCTAAAGAAACACCTCCTCCATCTCTCCTCCATCTCCCCTCCAGCTGTCCTCCACCTCCCCTCCAGCTGCTCTACTCTCCCCGGCTCAACACCAGCCAGCCCCGGACACGAGCACTGGCCAGGAATAACAACATGTTAAACCACGTTAGAAGAGGGAAGAGGAAGGAGAGACGGAGTCAGGTGAAAAGCGGAGAGATGAAGGACAGATGTGGGGGTCATTGAGTTGTACTGCCGCCCAGCGGCAACATGGCGAACTGCAGCTTCGTCTGCAGGAGACCCAGGAACATTTTATGGTTTGATCAACATACATAATACCTTTGAAAACTTTGTTTTCATTGTGAAGCACTTTGAGACTGTGTCTGTGGAAGGCGCTATATAAATAAACTTTACGTACTTGAATAATACAAATAATGCCTGACCACTTAATGTATTAAATGCAAAAAGGTACGGCTTGTACAAAAAATATGAGACAGGACTTTACACTTATCTCACTGTACTCCAGCAGTGGATTGGAAGTTGCGTCATGTTCATTTCTCTCTGCTTTGTTTGGTGTAATAACATCAAATGATGATGATGATGATGAAGAGCTTTTTCTCCATCTTGATAAAATATCTGGCTGTTTATCTGCTGCTTATCTATTTATAAGGAGAGAGAACCATTTTTCTGTAAGGAGAGAGAACCATTTCTCTATAAGGAGAGAGAACCATTTCTCTATAAGGAGAGAGAACCATTTCTCTGTAAGGAGAGAGAACCATTTCTCTATAAGGAGAGAGACCCATTTCTCTATAAGGAGAGAGAACCATTTCTCTATAAGGAGAGAGAACCATTTTTCTGTAAGGAGAGAGAACCATTTCTCTATAAGGAGAGAGAACCATTTCTCTGTAAGGAGAGAGGACCATTTCTCTATAAGGAGAGAGACCCATTTCTCTATAAGGAGAGAGAACCATTTCTCTATAATGAGAGAGAACCATTTCTCTATAAGGAGAGAGACCCATTTCTCTATAAGGAGAGAGACCCATTTCTCTATAAGGAGAGAGAACCATTTCTCTGTAAGGAGAGAGAACCATTTCTCTATAAGGAGAGAGAACCATTTCTCTGTAAGTAGAGAGAACCATTTCTCTGTAAGGAGAGAGAACCATTTCTCTATGAGGAGAGAGAACCATTTCTCTATGAGGAGAGAGAACCATTTCTCTATAAGGAGAGAGAACCATTTCTCTATAAGGAGAGAGACCCATTTCTCTATAAGGAGAGAGAACCATTTCTCTGTAAGGAGAGAGAACCATTTCTCTGTAAGGAGAGAGAACCTTCTCTATAAGGATAGAGAACCATTTCTCTGTAAGGAGAGAGAACCATTTCTCTATAAGGAGAGAGAACCATTTCTCTGTAAGGAGAGAGAACCATTTCTCTGTAAGGAGAGAGAACCATTTCTCTATAAGGAGAGAGAACCATTTCTCTATAAGGAGAGAGAACCATTTCTCTATAAGGAGATAGAACCATTTCTCTGTAAGGAGAGAGAGAGAACCATTTCTCTGTAAGGAGAGAGAACCATTTCTCTATGAGGAGATAGAACCATTTCTCTGTAAGGAGAGAGAGAGAACCATTTCTCTGTAAGGAGAGAGAACCATTTCTCTATGAGGAGAGAGAACAATTTCTCTATAAGGAGAGAGAACCATTTCTCTATAAGGAGAGAGAACCATTTCTCTATAAGGAGAGAGAACCATTTCTCTGTAAGTAGAGAGAACCATTTCTCTATAAGGAGAGAGAACCATTTCTCTATAAGGAGAGAGAACCATTTCTCTATGAGGAGAGAGAACCATTTCTCTATGAGGAGAGAGAACCATTTCTCTATGAGGAGAGAGAACCATTTCTCTATAAGGAGAGAGAACCATTTCTCTATAAGGAGAGAGAACCATTTCTCTATAAGGAGAGAGAACCATTTCTCTATAAGGAGAGAGAACCATTTCTCTGTAAGGAGAGAGAACCATTTCTCTATAAGGAGAGAGAACCATTTCTCTGTAAGGAGAGAGAACCATTTCTCTATAAGGAGAGAGAACCATTTCTCTATGAGGAGAGAGAACCATTTCTCTGTAAGGAGAGAGAACCATTTCTCTATAAGGAGAGAGAACCATTTCTCTATAAGGAGAGAGAATAGAGAGAACCATTTCTCTATAAGGAGAGAGAACCATTTCTCTGTAAGGAGAGGGAACCATTTCTCTATAAGGAGAGAGAACCATTTCTCTATAAGGAGAGAGACCCATTTCTCTGTAAGGAGAGAGAACCATTTCTCTGTAAGGAGAGAGAACCATTTCTCTATAAGGAGAGAGAACCATTTCTCTATAAGGAGATAGAACCATTTCTCTGTAAGGAGAGAGAGAGAACCATTTCTCTGTAAGGAGAGAGAACCATTTCTCTATGAGGAGAGAGAACCATTTCTCTATAAGGAGAGAGAACCATTTCTCTATAAGGAGAGAGAACCATTTCTCTATAAGGAGAGAGAACCATTTCTCTATAAGGAGAGAGAACCATTTCTCTATGAGGAGAGAGAACCATTTCTCTATGAGGAGAGAGAACCATTTCTCTATAAGGAGAGAGAACCATTTCTCTATAAGGAGAGAGAACCATTTCTCTGTAAGTAGAGAGAACCATTTCTCTATAAGTAGAGAGAACCATTTCTCTGTAAGGAGAGAGAACCATTTCTCTATAAGGAGAGAGAACCATTTCTCTGTAAGGAGAGAGAACCATTTCTCTATAAGGAGAGAGAACCATTTCTCTGTAAGGAGAGAGAACCATTTCTCTATAAGGAGAGAGAACCATTTCTCTATAAGGAGAGAGAACCATTTCTCTATGAGGAGAGAGAACCATTTCTCTATGAGGAGAGAGAACCATTTCTCTATGAGGAGAGAGAACCATTTCTCTATAAGGAGAGAGAACCATTTCTCTATAAGGAGAGAGAACCATTTCTCTATAAGGAGAGAGAACCATTTCTCTATAAGTAGAGAGAACCATTTCTCTGTAAGGAGAGAGAACCATTTCTCTATGAGGAGAGAGAACCATTTCTCTGTAAGGAGAGAGAACCATTTCTCTATAAGGAGAGAGAACCATTTCTCTATGAGGAGAGAGAACCATTTCTCTGTAAGGAGAGAGAACCATTTCTCTATAAGGAGAGAGAACCATTTCTCTATAAGGAGAGAGAATAGAGAGAACCATTTCTCTATAAGGAGAGAGAACCATTTCTCTGTAAGGAGAGGGAACCATTTCTCTATAAGGAGAGAGAACCATTTCTCTATAAGGAGAGAGAACCATTTCTCTATAAGGAGATAGAACCATTTCTCTGTAAGGAGAGAGAGGAGAGAGAACCATTTCTCTGTAAGGAGAGAGAACCATTTCTCTGTAAGGAGAGAGAACCATTTCTCTATAAGGAGAGAGAACCATTTCTCTATAAGGAGATAGAACCATTTCTCTATAAGGAGAGAGAACCATTTCTCTGTAAGGAGAGAGAACCATTTCTCTATGGGTTTACAAGAGCGACATTTCAAGCGCAAATCGGACAAACGTAGGGAAATGAAACACGGCAGTTGTGATCCACTCTTCGAAAAACAGTTTACAAAATATATTTTTCAAACTTCCGGCGCTCTGACTGTTTAGAAGACGTTCAGCGTCACGCAGTGAGAGCGGATCGGAGCCGTTGTCCTCCAACATGGCGGCTGTGTTGCCGTCACGTGACGTGTGACGTCATATGAGACTGCGGCATTGTTCTGCAGACGTCTTGGTTTTCTTTGATGCAGCACCGAATGTCTTCATCAAATTCCAGAGACAATCCGAACTCTCCGAACAATTTCTCTATAAGGAGAGAGAACCAGTTCTCTGTAAGGAGAGAGAACCATCTCTCTATAAGGCACTGACAAATGGAAAAAAAACAGTATTCTGGTATTAAAAGTATTCTGGTATTAAAAGTATTCTGGCATTAAAAGTATTCTGGTCTTAAAAGTATTCTGGCATTAAAAGTATTCTGGTCTTAAAAGTATTCTGGTATTAAAAGTATTCTGGCATTGAAAGTATTCTGGTATTAAAGGTATTCTGGCATTAAAAGTATTCTGGTATTAAAAGTATTCTGGCATTAAAAGTATTCTGGTCTTAAAAGTATTCTGGCATTAAAAGTATTCTGGTCTTAAAAGTATTCTGGTATTAAAAGTATTCTGGCATTAAAAGTATTCTGGTATTAAAAGTATTCTGGTATTAAAAGCACAGGTTTTCTTTCTGAATGCATGCTGGATCGCTGAATAGGGCTTTGGATATATGTGTCCTGTCCAGACATGTTTTAGTTTTAAACTCATTGTTAGAGACAAACTCCAACCGCGCCCGTGAGGACGCACAAGCCAGGGCATTCTTAGTGCCGGTCCCAAGCCCGGATGAATGGGGAGGGTTGTGTCAGGAAGGGCTTCCGGCGTAAAATCTTTGCCAAATCAAATATGAGAATCATAAAACAGATTCCCATACAGGGTCGGTCGAGGCCCTGGTTACCAACGACCACCACCGGTACTGTTAACCAGCAGGGTGCCAATGGAAACTATGCTACTGTTGGGCGAAGGAGAAGGAGAGGGGGAAGGCATGTCCAGAGGCAGCGGGAGAGGAGGAAGGGTAGGAGTGTGGAGGTGAGAGTCAGAACTTTGAATGTTGGCACTATGACTGGTAAAGGGAGAGAGCTGGCTGATATGATGGAAAGAAGAAAGGTATGTATACTGTGTGTATTAGAGACAAGGACAAAGGGAAGTAAGGTCAGGACCATGGTGCTGATGGGAGGAGAAATGGGGTGGGGGTAATTCTGAAGGAAGAGTATGTCAAGAGTGTGCTGGAGGTGAAGACAGTGTCAGACAGAGTGATGAGTATGAAGCTGGAAATCGAAGGTGTATTGCTGAATGTTATCAGTACATATGCCCCGCAAGCTGGGTGTGAGATGGACGAGAAAGAAGAATTCTGGATGAGGTGGATGACGTGATGGAGAGGGTAGCCAAGGAGGAGAGAGTGGTGATTGGAGCGGACTTCAATGGACATGTTGAAGGGAACAGAGGTGATGAGGAGGTGATGGGAAGGTATGGAGTCAAGGAGAAGAATGTGGAAGGACAGATGGTGGTGGATTTTGTGAAAAGGATGGAAATGGCTGTGGTGAATACATATTTCAAGAAGAGGGAGGAACACAGGGTGACGTACAAGAGTGGAGGAAAGTGCACACAGGTGGACTATATCTTATGTAGAAGGCGCCATCTAAAAGGGATTGGAGACTGCAAGGTGGTGACAGGGGAGAACGTAGCTAGGCAGCATCGGATGATGGTCTGTAGGATGACTTTGGAGATAAGAAGAGGAAGCGAGTGAAGGCAGAGCCGAAGATCAAATGGTGGAAGCTGAAGAAGGAAGACTGTTGTGTGGAGTTCAGGCAGGAGTTAAGACAGGCACTGGGTGGTAGTGAAGAGTTGCCAGATGGCTGGGCAACCACTGCAGAAATAGTGAGGGAGACAGCTAGGAAGGTACTTGGTGTGTCATCAGGACAGAGGAAGGAAGACAAGGAGACTTGGTGGTGGAATGAGGAAGTACAGCACATTATACAGAGGAAGAGGTTGGCAAAGAAGAAGTGGGATTGTCAGAGAGAGGAAGAAAGTAGACAGGAGTACAAGGAGATGCAGCATAAAGCAAAGAGAGAGGTGGTGACGGGAAAGAACAAGGCGTATGGTGAGTTGTATGACAGGTTAGACACTAAGGAAGGAGAAAAGGACTTGTACCGATTGGCTAGACAGAGGGACCGAGCTGCAAATGATGTGCAGCAAGTTAGGGCGATCAAGGATAGAGATGGAAATGTGCTGACAAGCGAGGAGAGTGTGCTGAGGAGGTGGAAGGAGTACTTTGAGGGGCTGATGAATGAAGAAAATAAGAGCGAGAGAAGGTTGGATGATGTGGGGATAGTGAATCAGGAAGTTCAGTGGATTAGCAAGGAGGAAGTGAGGGCAGCTATGAAGAGGATGAAGAGTGGAAAGGCAGTTGGTCCTGATGACATACCTGTGGAGGCATGGAGATGTTTAGGAGAGATGGCAGTGGGGTTTTTAACTAGATTGTTTAACACAATCTTGGAAAGTGAGAGGATGTCTGAGGAGTGGAGAAGAAGCATACTGGTACCGATTTCCAAGAATAAGGGTTAGTAAGAGAGGTATTAATACAGACAAAATAAAATAAGAGCCAGCTGGAAACTTTAATTAAAAACATTAAAACAAAGAAGACCAACAGTTTTTGCAGCTTTCTTATTTTTTAAAGTTAACATGGTTTTAATGTACTGTTTGATTTCATTTTCAAAAACTCTAAGTGAGGGTTTATAATGGCTAAATTTTGATTTATGATCATGATACTTTGCTAAAATCAAAAAGACGTGCATGTTAGGGTTAATACTCCTGCCTGTGCCCCTGAGCAAGGCAATAGGAAGAAGAAGTGGAGTTGGTCTCCGGGCGCTGCAGCTGCCCACTGCTGCTATACAATAGGATGGTTACACAAAGAGACACACTCACTGTAACCTGTACAATGAGAAAAGTATCGTGGCTTTCTTTCTTCTGAAATAATCAACAAATTGATTATCTAGAATCCTTTAGTTTTATTACTGTTATTATTGTAGAGACCAAACAGTACATTTTCCCAAACATGTTGTCAGTACTATACCAAACATCTTATCAGTACTATACCAAAGATGTTATCAGTATTATACCAAACATGTTGTCAGTACTATACCAAACGTGTTATCAGTACTATACCAAAGATGTTATCAGTACTATACCAAAGATGTTATCAGTACTATACCAAAGATGTTATCAGTATTATACCAAACATGTTATCAGTATTATACCAAAGATGTTATCAGTACTATACCAAAGATGTTATCAGTACTATACCAAAGATGTTATCAGTACTATACCAAAGATGTTATCAGTACTATACCAAAGATGTTATCAGTATTATACCAAACATGTTGTCAGTACTATACCAAACGTGTTATCAGTACTATACCAAAGATGTTATCAGTACTATACCAAAGATGTTATCACTACTATACCAAAGATGTTATCACTACTATACCAAAGATGTTATCAGTACTATACCAAAGATGTTATCAGTACTATACCAAAGATGTTATCAGTACTATACCAAACATCTTATCAGTACTATACCAATACTATACCAAAGATGTTATCAGTACTATACCAAAGATGTTATCAGTACTATACCAAAGATGTTATCAGTACTATACCAAAGATGTTATCAGTATTATACCAAACATGTTATCAGTACTATACCAAAGATGTTATCAGTACTATACCAAAGATGTTATCAGTACTATACCAAAGATGTTACCAGTACTATACCAAACATCTTATCAGTACTATACCAAAGATGTTATCAGTACTATACCAAAGATGTTATCAGTACTATACCAAAGATGTTATCACTACTATACCAAAGATGTTATCACTACTATACCAAAGATGTTATCAGTACTATACCAAAGATGTTATCAGTACTATACCAAAGATGTTATCAGTACTATACCAAACATCTTATCAGTACTATACCAATACTATACCAAAGATGTTATCAGTACTATACGAAACATCTTATCAGTACTATACCAAAGATGTTATCAGTATTATACCAAACATGTTATCAGTACTATACCAAAGATGTTATCAGTACTATACCAAAGATGTTATCAGTACTATACCAAAGATGTTATCAGTACTATACCAAAGATGTTATCAGTACTATACCAAACATCTTATCAGTACTATACCAAAGATGTTATCAGTACTATACCAAAGATGTTATCAGTACTATACGAAACATCTTATCAGTACTATACCAAACATGTTATCAGTACTATACCAAAGATGTTATCAGTACTATACCAAAGATGTTATCAGTACTATACCAAAGATGTTATCAGTACTATACCAAATATGTTATCAGTACTATACCAATACTATACCAAAGATGTTATCAGTACTATACCACAGATGTTATCAGTACTATACCACAGATGTTATCAGTACTATACCACAGATGTTATCAGTACTATACCAAAGATGTTATCAGTACTATACCAAAGATGTTATCAGTACTATACCAAACATGTTATCAGTATTATACCAAAGATGTTATCAGTACTATACCAAAGATGTTATCAGTACTATACCAAAGATGTTATCAGTACTATACCAAAGATGTTATCAGTACTATACCAAAGATGTTATCAGTACTATACCAAATATGTTATCAGTACTATACCAATACTATACCAAAGATGTTATCAGTACTATACCACAGATGTTATCAGTACTATACCACAGATGTTATCAGTACTATACCACAGATGTCATCAGTACTATACCAAAGATGTTATCAGTACTATACCACAGATGTCATCAGTACTATACCAAAGATGTTATCAGTACTATACCAAAGATGTTATCAGTACTATACCAAAGATGTTATCAGTACTATACCAAAGATGTTATCAGTACTATACCAAAGATGTTATCAGTACTATACCAAACATCTTATCAGTACTATACCAATACTATACCAAAGATGTTATCAGTACTATACCAAAGATGTTATCAGTACTATACCAAAGATGTTATCAGTACTATACCAAAGATGTTATCAGTATTATACCAAACATGTTATCAGTACTATACCAAAGATGTTATCAGTACTATACCAAAGATGTTATCAGTACTATACCAATACTATACCACAGATGTTATCAGTACTATACCAGAGATGTCATCAGTACTATACCACAGATGTCATCAGTACTATACTGTGATACATCTTTCCAAGACGTGCTGGTGCAGGGCGGTTGGCAGAACAGGTGCAGCAGCCCTGTTTGTGGGAACATCTCCCTCACTGGACAGTTGACAGAAATGTCTTCTTCCAGTTATTCTTGAAACCCTTCACACAGCAAACACCTTCAGTACTTGTCCTCACTGCTCTTCCTCTGTATACAGTGAATCAGCAGACTGGGCCCGGACTGTGTCTACGTAACTCTTCAGTGGATCCAACCGCAACTAACAGATGTCAGAGTGTTTAACATCCGACCTACAGATTGTTTTCCATGGGTTTAGAAGTGAGTTTCATCACGGTTTCGGGAAGCCTTCCAGGTATCTTTGCTGCTGGGCGTCATCTGGCCAGCAGGTGGCAGTGTGACAGCAGCTGCCGCTGAACGCGTCTTCAGTCATTCAGGAGCAGAGAAGAAGAACGAGGAAACACAACGGATTCTGCGGGTTTTGGTCCCAAATCGGGAGTGAGAATATGAAGAATTGTTGTGATTTGTCTCGGATGGGCTGAAACGGTTCCGTGGCTGACGTCGTCCCGGCCGAGGGTCCGTCCGCGTCCCCGTCCACCTCATGGTGAGTAACACGGCAGAAACGCAACGGACCCGTCCGCATCTCCTCCTTTTCAGCATCCAATTACTGAAAGCCCAACTGGTCCTGCTGGTCCCAGTTCGGACTGCACTGGTCCGAGGTACGACTGTTCTGGTCCCATGTCGGTCTGTACTGGGTCTGGGTGCGGACACCAGTCTGATAATGCTGGTAGTGATTCCCTGTTGGAAAACTTGAGCCGCTTTAGGATTTCAGTTTCAGCCCGGGATGCAGTGGAGGCTCGCGCCGCTGAATGACTTGTGAAGTGTGGAGAAACCCAACACGCGCTGTTTCCGGTCACCTGCCTGCTGTCCTGGCAGCTGCTGAAGTCCTCTCTGACGTTCAACGAGGAGCGAGCCAGCAACCTCTTAGTGCTGTCACACTTTAATACAGTACAGTACGATATAATATAATATGTAGGGTGCAGCTGGAGCAGAGCCTGGAGAGGTGGAGGAGAGCCTGGAGAGGTGGAGGTATGCACTGGAGAGGTGGAGGAGAGCCTGGAGAGGTGGAGGTATGCACTGGAGAGAAGAGGAGTGAAAGTCAGTAGGAGCAAGATGGAATACATATGCGTGAATGAGAGGGAGGACAGTGGAATGGTGAGGATGCAAGGAGTGGAGGTGGAGAAGGTGTATGAGTTTAAATACTTGGGGTCAGCTGTCCAAAGTAACGGGGAGTGCAGTAGAGAGGTGAAGAAGAGAGGGCAGGCAGGGTGGAGTGGGTGGAGAAGAGTGTCAGGAGTGATGTGTGACAGAAGGGTACCACCAAGAGTTAAAGGGAAGGTTTACAAGATGGTGGTGAGACCAGCTATGTTGTATGGTTTGGAGACAGTGGCACTGATGAAAAGACAGGAGGAGGAGCTGGAGGTGGCAGAGATGAAGATGATAAGATTTTCACTGGGAGTGATGAAGAAGGACAGGATTAGGAACCAGTATATATATTTTTTTTTAATAAATTTATTTCTGATTTTTCCCTTTTTTCTCCCAATTTAGTGGCCAATTTATCCCTATTTTAATTCAAACACCCACCCTCGTATTGCATGCGTTCGCCAACTGCATCTCTCCGGCCGGCAGTCTCGAAGGAAAGCGCCTCCCCACTTTCGTGACAAGGCGAATCCAAGCCGAACCACTGTTTTTCCGACACACACAGAGACGCATTCACATGACGAACACAAGCCGACTCCGCCCCCCTCCCGAAGACAGCGTTGCCAATGATCGCTGCTTCATGAGTCCGGCCATAGTCGAATCTGACGAGACCGGGGCGCGAACCCCAGTCCCCAGTGGGCTACTGCATCGACACCAAGCCGATGCTTAGACCGCTATGCCACCGCGGACCCAGGAATGAGTATATTAGAGGGACAGGTCAGGTTGGACGGTTTGGAGACAAAGCAAGAGAGACAAGATGGAGATGGTGTGGACATGTGTGGAGGAGAGATGCTGGGTATACTGGGAGAAGGATGCTGAATATGGAGCTGCCAGGGAAGAGGAGAAGAGGAAGGCCAAAGAGGAGGTTTATGGAGGTGGTGAGGGAGGACATGCAGGTGGCTGGTGTGACAGAGGAAGATGCAGAGGACAGGAAGAGATGGAAACGGATGATCCGCTGTGGCGCCCCCTAACGGCAGCAGCTGAAAGTAGTAGTAGTAGTAACAGTAGTAATAGTGGTAGTAGTAGTAGTAGTAGTAGTAGTAGTAGTAGTAGTAACAGTAGTAATAGTGGTAGTAGTAGTAGTAGCGGTAGTAGTAGCAGCAGTAGTAGTAGTAGCAGCAGCAGTAGTAGTAGCAGCAGTAGTAGTAGTAGTAGTAGCGGTAGTAGTAGTAGTAGCAGCAGCAGTAGTAGTAGTAGTAGTAGCAGCAGCAGTAGTAGTAGTAGCGGTAGTAGTAGTGGTAGTAGTAGTAGCGGTAGTAGTAGTGGTAGTAGTAGTAGCGGTAGTAGTAGTAGCAGCAGCAGTAGTAGTAGCAGCAGCAGCAGCAGTAGTAGTAGTAGTAGCGGTCGTAGTAGTAGCAGCAGCAGTAGTAGTAGTAGTAGTAGCGGTAGTAGTAGTAGTAGCAGCAGCAGTAGTAGTAGTAGTAGTGGTAGTAGTAGTAGCGGTAGTAGTAGTGGTAGTAGTAGTAGCGGTCGTAGTAGTAGTAGTAGTAGTAGGAGTAGTGGTGGTAGTAGCAGTTGGTGTGTAGAGACGTGCTACACTCCGTGAGTCTGCCTACAGTCCCAACACTTAACAACAGGCCTGTGTGTGTTCACATGGAGAGGAGACTTTAGAGGACCACGCCGGTTCTGTTCCACGTGGACTTTCAGCATGGATCATGTAAATGAAGTCCAGCATGATACAGGTCATACATGGGCAAAGGTTAAAAGTAAGCAAGCACCATGTATGGACTGCTCTCACACTGTAATGGACAGACCACCCGACACCATAAGTTGTCCGAAGTGTAAATCTGTGTGTGTCCCGTTGTTACCGTGTTGAGTTCTAACAGTCCAGTTACACACAAACACACTGCTTTTAGTGAAGGATGAAGAACACACTTGAATTGCTAAACCGGTGGCGCAGTGGTTAGCGCGCTCGCCTCACAGCAAGATGGTTCTGGGTTCGAGCCCCGGGTTAGGCCAACCTCGGGGGTCTTCCCGGGTCGTCCTCTGTGTGGAGTTTGCATGTTCTCCCTGTGTCTGCATCCAAAGACATGTAGGTCAGGTGACTCAAGGACATGTAGGTCAGGTGACTCAAGGACATGTAGGTCATGTGACTCAAAGACATGTAGGACAGGTGACTCAAGGACATGTAGGTTATTTGACTCAAGGACATGTAGGTCAGGTGACTCAAGGACATGTAGGTCAGGTGACTCCAAGACATGTAGGTTATTTGACTCAAGGACATGTAGGTCAGGTGACTCCAAGACATGTAGGTCGGGTGACTCAAAGACATGTAGGTCAGGTGACTTGGCCGTACTAAATTGTCCCTAGGGGTGTGTGTGTGTGTGTGTGTGGGCCCTGTGAGGGCCCGGCGGCCTGTCCAGGGTGTCTCCCCGCCTGCCGCCCAATGACTGCTGGGATAGGCTCCAGCATCCCCGCGACCCTGAGAGCAGGATAAGCAGCTTGGATAATGGATGGATGGATGGATGGATGGATGGATGGATGGATGGATGGATGGACGTGCTAAACCACAGTTGGGAATCTCTTTTTGTTTGTCTATCTGCCTGTTAGTTTGCTGGACAGTCTGACTGCTTCCTAATTGTCTGTCTGTCTTTCTGTCTGTCTCTCTACCTTGCTGCTTTACTGTCTCTCTAACCGCCTGTCTATCTTACCGTCTGTCTCAGGAGGAGGTGCCTGATGCAGACTCAGCACTGGCTGAGGAGGGAGAGGAGGCTGCAGGGGAAACAGAAGGAGACAAAGAAGGAGAAGAAGAATCAGATGTTGCCATGGAAACATCCAACGCTCCTGTCTA